>PVIC010021241.1:0-28740 GCA_004025085.1 Thryonomys swinderianus
TGTTACCTTACAAACTTCGTTTCCACCTCACTTACGCTCTGCATCCAAAAATGTGTACAGAATGACTTCACACATGTTCATTGTTACATATAGGTACAGGAAACATGGCAGAAACGGGGTTACTTTCCTACTGTGCAACTTACATACAGGTAATAAATTCTAATATTCTCACTCAGAGAAAACAACTGTACAAACACTGTCTAGAAAGAGAAAATGTATCTAGTTTATCTTTTCTGTGAACCACTGTGAATTTAACTTGTAATTTGTAAACGTCTTAGAAATTTTTGTCTGCTTTCCATGTCAGAGCCGTATGACTTCTAACAGTATATGTATTCTCAAGGAGAAAACTTTAAAACACTGTAAGACCCAACTATAGAGTGCTGAGGCAACAGGGTGAAATTGACTGAGAGGCTTTAGAGACCTTCTGTTTACATCAGGTAGCTATCTATAATCCATCATCTAGCAAAGCATGTAATCACAAGTGAAGTATGTGACAGTTATATTAACAGCATTGTTTAAAAATTCCCCCAGATAAACACTGTATAACAATTTTTTCTGAGTGAGATCTGTTATTGGTGATAAAGTCTAAAATTCACTATTAAGTTGGGGAGAGAGTGTATGAAAGAAGACACAATTTTGTATAGACACAATAAAATTCTAAAAGTATCTCAATGAAAGTTGAATGAATACATTCCCATCTTGACTGGATTGCTTCTTATACCGTATAATGGCGGTGATCAAACTAGTCCTGAGGCAGGACTCTACCGCTGAGCTTTATACTGTATCTCTGTCCTATTTTATCCTGTTCAAGCAATTGTGTATCCTTACAAAGTCTTTCCTCAATTAAGAACTAGAAGATCGTTTTCTCCACAGATGATTTGTTGGAAGAAATGCTATTCATAGAAGCCCAAGACCCATGATTTGTAAATCTCAAAGGCTACACAAGTGGAGCTGTCTTCCTTTGTTTCAGAGAGTACTCACAATTCACTACATACTTCCGTAGCAATTGCTCATTTCCATGCTGTATAGTAGTGAGTTTCAGGAAGGCACAGAATTACCTGAACTGCCTTGCTAAATAGGACTATATTATCAACTTGTAACCTATACTGTGGGCAGAAGTAACGTCCAGGTTATGCCTTTTCTCTCCTTGCTGGTGTCTAAACATGATTGTGGACCATAAGATGATGGCTACTGGTTGAACATGGCAGAAGATCAAAATAACAAGTCTCCAATGAATATGGACTGCACATACCAATTAAGGACCATTTTCTAGGTTTTTATGTGAGAAATAAATGCCTTACTATTATTTTTGGTGGTACCTGGATCTAACTCATGGGCATTCTACTACTGAGCTATCCCCGCAGGTCTTTAAAAGTTTTGTGTTATACTGGGTGTGTGGTGCCTCACTGTAACCCCAGCACTTGGAGACTGAGGCAGGAGGATCACTCAGAATAAAGGCCTGCCTGGGATATATTACTGAATTCAAAGCCAGCCTAAACTACACAGTGAGATCTTTTGGAGAAAGCCTCACCAATGAATCAAGTTTGTAAGTCAAGGGTCCACTGTACTTTACAGTTTAAATGTATCTCACACGGTGTAATTGATAGTTTCACTGCGTGTTGATCTTTCTCAATTACTAGGTACCAACTACATGTTACCTATCTACTGTTATATCAAAATCTGAAGGCTTCTGAAGCACAACTATCCCTAAAGATTTCAGGTAAGGGACTGTGGATCTGTATAGACTCAACAGTCTATTCTAGAATCCTGAGACAAAAACTAATTTGGAATTAAGAAACTCAGGGCTAAGTGTTAGGGCTTATTAAACTCAAGCAGCTCGGAGCCTGGCCTCTTAACCATTATACTATAAACCCTTTTCTTTTTACATCATGCAGATAAATGAGGCTTATTACCACAATTAACACTGGACACCACTAAAAAAACTCTTTAAAAACCCCAATTAGGCCTCAGAGGAAAAAAAAAAGCATTATATTTTAAAGGAAAAGAGACGACTGGGAAAACTCCAGTATTTTACAAACAAGCATTACCCACTCAGCATGGTTCCCCAAATTAGGGTTGAAGAAAAGGTGCACAGCCTGAGGTAACTGTCAAAATGGTTTTTAATACTGAGGAGCCATTACCAATGGTGGCGGGGACATGAAGACTGAAGTACATACTTTTTTCATTACTTCTGCTGCCACAAATGGATACTTACGGGGCATCATTATTAATATCCACGTTTTTAAAGAAACAAAACGTTGTGGTAAGAAGATAAAACTACTGAATAGCATCACACCACCAGAAATAGCTAAACCCAAGTCTTTCTAGTCTTTCCGTGGAAACCCCAGTTCAGTCACTAGTGTCAGCAGACTGCCACCCTTCTTCCCTACACCCACCGAAGACAGTTTAAGAGTTTCTCTGCAAGTGTCTCGGTTTTGGTTCAGCTGACAGGTCCTCTAGCAGGCTCAAGCCCCAGACTGCACTAGCACTTTGATGGTGGGCCCTCCAGCCACGAAACCGGAAGTGAGGCGGGGCCCCTCACGCGGCTTCCGGTCATGCAGACTATTGCTTGAGGAAAAGCAAAATCAAGAAGGCCTCAAGAGAACAGGCCGCAGGAGAGCCAAACAGGAAGCGTACCAGGAAGGGCGCGGGGGTGGGGGAGTGCGTTGGGAAGGCCGGCCACTAAACCAGGTTTACTGAAACAGAAGATGAAGAGCCATGAACGCGCTCTCTGAAGCTGCCACTGGCACAAGAAGATGGGAAGAGGGAGGAGTGTGAATCAGTGGAGGAAAGCAAGGACCGTTACAAAATGTAAGGACAAAGGTGAAAAACGACTAAGACATACACCAAATTCTGAGAATACTGCGCATAGGTCACACATTTCTCAAGTTCTTCCATCCAAGTTGACTGGCTTTCTAAAATACACTGTCTAGAGGAAGCAGATTAAAGTTCTTTTTAATATTAACAGACTACACGAATAAGAAATAGCTACTGATGGCACATATGAATCAAACTTCCAAAGCATTAGAGGTGTTTTTCCTTCGTAATTTTTTAGAGAGTTCATTTTTAAGATTTAGCAGGAAGGAAGGCAATATGAGGGAAAAAGTGAATTACTGGAAACAGCTGACACGCCACCTTATCCATCATCTTCCAAGACTCTGCAGTCTCTGAAGCATTTCCACAAAAGGGCAAGAAACATCCCAGTGCACTGTATACCTGTAATTTGTAAATAAATGATTAATGCTCACAAATGATTAATGCTTTGTCCACCACAATGTTTTACTAAACTTATTTTTCTTCATAATTCTAGCAAGTCTGGGATCTACAACTTTAGCTACCGTAATGCACCAGTTTTCTTTCCCGAGTTAAAAATCTGCATGCAAACAAGCCTAGTGGCACACACCTGTACCCGTAGTTTGGAGGCTGAGGCAGGAAATTCACAAGTTTGAGGCCAGCCTAACCTACAAAATGAGACCCTTTCTTTAAAAAAATAATTTTAACTCTAGATTTTCAGTGTATACAAATCATATTTGTGTGCCACCACCAAAATGTATTTGATCAATATTAGTGTTTAAAGCTAATAGAAAAATTATAGCTATCATACAAACATTACCAATGCTGGGAAAAATGTGGAAACCTACAGGGCTGGATGGAATGCAAAACAATGTAGTACTATGAAAAAGCAATATGGTAATTCGTCAAAAATAAGTCTTCTTGTGGATATATATCCAAAATAAATCAAAGGATCTGGAAGAGGCATTTGTTCATCCATGTTCATACAAGCATTATTCACAAAAGCCAGGAGGTGGAAGCAACTCACATACCCATCTACAGGTGAATGAGCAAATACAATGGACTATTTATATTATTCAGCCTTCAAAAGGAAGGAAATGCTGACACATACCACAACATGGATGAACTCGGAGGCCAGTGTGATAACTGAAGTCAGTAACAAAAAGAGAAATAGCTATGATTTCACTCATATAAATATTTTAAGTTCTCAAGTCATAGAAACACAAAGGAAAATTTGAGTTGTTGTTTGATGTAAACAGCTTTTGTTTTGCAAGATGAAGTCTGGAGATCTGTTGCAAATATAGCACTATTGTAACACTTAAAATGTTTAAAACCATCACTTTTGTTGTACATTTACCACAATTCTAAATCTGTAAAACTAAAGGAGCAATTAGCAGGCGAAAAGTGAACGGGAAAGTAAGCATTTTTTTTCTTTTTAGAAAAATGACCATTAAGAATGTCTCCTACAGCTGGTCGTGGTGGCTCACGCCTGCAATCCCAGCACTCGGGAGGCAGAGACAGGAGGATTGCTGAGTTCGAGGCTTGCCTGGACTACACAGTTGAGCTCAGAGCCAGCCTGAACGACAAAGCGAGACCCTGTCTCAAAAAAAAAAAAAAAAAAACAAGAGTATCTCCTACATAATATACTGCTTTTGAGATATTCACAGCAAAGCCAGTTTATTTAAGCTTCTCTTAGGTGCTACAAAGTTCCCTGTAATCTATGAATAAACTCCTCTGTAACATCATGCAACCCTGAGAAAGAATTCTCAGAGGAAAAGATTTTGCTGTATGAAACAACAAAATTGCATTTTTTACTTCTTAAAAACTGCCCATTTTTAAGACTCTTCTAACTCAACTAAGATCTTCCAAGAAACATGGAGTAAAGAACTATCATTTCCTTTTGACTCTAATCAAAGAAGTTTGGTCACACCTCCTGTTAACATAGTACAAACTAAGAATCAAATCACCACTGGTACTACCAAGTCTTTTTTTTTTTTTTTTTTTGAGACAGGGTCTCGCCTTGTAGTTCAGGCTGGCCCTGAGCTCACCATGTAGCCCAAACAAACCTCAAACTCACAGCAATCCTCCTGCTTCTGCCTCCTGAGTGCTGGGATTACAGGCGTGAACCGCTACACCCGGCATTGTGGTATGTGGTAGCAGGGATCAAACTCCGGACTTTGTGCTTGTGAGGCAGGTACCAGAACCACTGAGTTTTAATCTATGGCACCATGTATTACTATTTTTGACTCTGTGAACATTTGATGAGAAATTGTGCCACATCCAGTTTATCTAACTGATTGAGGAATGGTAGTATATATTATCTATACTTGAAACATCTCACCCCTGACCCTCCTGTCAGAATGAAAAGCTAAAAATAGTATCACACAAAAGACTTACTTCCTTTTAAGTAAATTTAATTCTCGGAGTCCTCTACATTAAGGCAGTTATATTTGTGCTTCAAATATAACTCCTCACCCAAATCATTTAAAGTTTCAGGTAAACGGCATTTTCGGCTGCTTTTGTTTTCCTTATCCTTTGCATTGACCACCATTAACTTCCTGGTTCCCCTTACTGCAGTTTCCTTCACTGCACAGGAAGGACACAACGGGAAAATACACTTACTTTGTATCTGATAAAGGTTATAATGACCATCCTAAAACTTGGAAAGAAAACAAAGAACAAGACAAGCAATTGGCCCAGTACCTTGACTATTTATAGAACCAAGCTGATTAACTGTTTTTTTTACCACAAGTCACCAGATTATCAGTGAGGGAAGAGGAAGATGGGAATGAGTAACAAAAACTAAATAACTACTTTTATTCTCCAAGACAAACTTGCAGAAGAAATAAATCAATTCCTAAGTAAAAACAACATACTTAAAAACATTTCAAACAAAGAGTTCAATATAAAACTCATCTGAAGTAAACTTGCTTTCCAAACATTAGGCTCTGATAAAATCAATTTTAATGTTTTGACTTAGGTCAACAATTCTATGTCAAATTGCTACTCATACCACGAGAAATAAAGGCGCATTATTTATTCAGTTACATTTAGGAACTACTAATTAAGTGCCCATGAGCAAAGACCTGTATTAGTGACGCAGGAGAGTTAATAAGGCTAACTCCCTACCTGAAACGGAAGTTCGTGTTCTCTAAAAATCAAAGAATGAATTTTAGGAACGACGGAGGTTTGAGTAGGAAAATTTTATTGAAAGAGAAAAAGCTGCCTCAAGAGAGACAGACAGAAGGGGGAACCCAGAAAGTAACCCCCCCACCTCACTTTTTAGAGGGCTTTTATGGAGCAAAGCCACAAGGTGAGACAGGTCTGAAATAGGGGGCTACCAATAAGATTTTTAAAAAGTGAAGGGGTTACAATTGACCAATGAGTACAGTGGGGAATTAACAATCAGACAGGAATTTTTGACTCTGACTCTTTTGCCGGGGAGGTGGGTTAAAGTCTCAGCCCTCCACCCCAAGAGGTTGGTGCCTTCTTTAGAAAATCTGATGGCTGCCTAATTGGGGTATCAATGACAGCTATTTATCCTGCATGGGTGGGATAGCTTTTTTCTGGCAACACTATCCTCCAAGTTGGCTTTCTTGGCTCCCTTTCAAGGGCCAGTCCTATCTATCTGCCTACATATGTCTGGCTTTTCTACCTATAACATTAGTACAAAATCCAACCCTCTGAATTCAACACAATGAATTCTTTCTAAAACAGACACAAGCAAATCCTAACTGCATAAAATAATGTAGAGAAGGGTCAGAGATTTAGCTCAGAGGTTCTGGGCGCCTGCCTGGCAAGCCCAAGGTCCTGAGTTCGATTCCCGTAACCACATACAATGGTGGGCGTGGTGACTCATACCCACCAGCAATCAACACCACGTGCCACAGTGCTGGGCGTGGTGGGTCACCCCTCCTGTCATCTCAGCACTCGGGAGGCAGAGACAGGAGGATTGTTGAGTTCCAAGCTTGCCTGGGCTACATAGTGAGCTCAGGGCCAGCCTGAACTACAAAGTGAGACCCTGTCTCAAAAAAAAAAAAAAAGAATGTAGAGAATCAGCAAGCTGTGTCACACAACATACTCTACTTGGAGAAGCAGAGACAGGATAACACATGATGCGAACACTAAGGTCCTAAATATGTTAATGAAATGTGATACTGCCAACATGTCTCACATAGAAGAGCCCTGCTCAGGGTACAAAATCCTACATGAAAGGCAGCACAGACAAGCTGGAGACCCCGAGAGGAGCAATCAGGTTGGTAAAGGAACCGGAAACCAGGACATAAAAATGGTTGAGATCTCCAAAGGAAATTTGGTGTGGGAATGTAATGAGGGGAAGGAATAAATAGGATTCTGAAAGAAAATAAAAGAGCATGTATATAGGGGGTGGGGAGGTGTGGGTGGATGGGGATATGGGTAAAAATGAGAATTGACTTGTGTCATATATTGGTACAAAATTCCCCGATGTTATGTGTGATTATGAGATGTATATAAATGGTACCAATAGAGGATTCAATTTAAAAAAAAATGGTTGAGATGGACAGCCTGAAAGTGGGGAGGGCAAGGCTCAAGAAAAATTTAACAGTACCTTTCAAATATTTTCAGAGCTGGCCTGTAGATTAATGGTGTTGTCATCCAACAAAGCTAAAATAGTTCCAAGTATGGAAGTCATAGGAAGGTTCTAGGAATGTGTATCCATTGCAACTGCCCACGGTAAACGGACTCCTTTGGGATATGAAGGCCACCGCCACCAGGAAAGCTTTGAGCTGAAGCAAAGTAAGAAGATTTGAGAGACAAGCCGAAGTAGTTTATTCTAAGGACGGACAGGTATTTTCTTTATCACAGAAAAGGGCTGATTATTGGAAATAATTAAAATTGCAAGAATAAAGGAAATGTCAGAAAATGACTGTTCTCCCCCACTTTTTCATATCTAAGATCAATATATTACTGATGTAAACAACAACCAAATTTCGTTTTCTGACGCTTCTAGATCTTTTTTTTTTTTTTTTGAGACAGGGTCTCGCTTTGTAGTTCAGACTGGCCCTGAGCTCACTATGTAGCCCAGGCGAGCCTCGAACTCAGCAATCCTCCTGTCTCTGCCTCCCGAGTGCTGGGATGACAGGCGTGAGCCACCACGCCCAGCACTGTGCTATGCAGTATTGATTGTTGGTGGGTGTGAGTCTCCACGCCCAGCATTGTATGTGGTTACCAGGGATCGAACTCAGGACCTTGCGCTTGCGAGGCAGGCGCTGGAACCACTGAGCTAACCCTCCGGCCCTTCTAGATAGTTTTTTGATGTGGCAGGGTCCCCAGCTCCTCACAGCTGCACCTCATTTACACTGAAGACAGGCTCTCCAGGGGCTGCTCTGGCTCTTCTCTGGGCTCCCATTTTTTTGCTTGCTTACAGTACTGGGGACTGAACCCAGGGCCACACCAAGCTACATCCCCGAGCACTCAAGAGGCTGAGGCAGGAGGACCACTGAATTCAGGGCAGACAGAATGAATTAGCTGAATCTGATGAGTGTATGCCTAGATGGGCCTCTAGAGGGCGTCCATCCTAGCTCAGCACTTCACAAGTAGTATTTTGGATCAGAGAGGACTTCTTTAGAAGTTCACTTCTCAGAAATGCATTTTAGGACCTTTTCACTTTATATTTTCATCCTAGCATGTATTACAAACTCCCTGAGAACACTGTCGTCTTCTGCCAAGAAAGCCTTTAGTTTCTGGCTAAATGAAAATTATAAACTCACCAAAAGAAGAAAACTAAAAGAGAATTACATGAGGTGTGTGTTATGATGATGTTATGTTTACAAATGTAACAAACTAAACTGGCATTTTTTCCTATGGACACAAAAGACCACTGACTCCCTTTCCACTACTCTCATTAAAAAGTCTTTGGTACTCATTTCCTAGGAATTGTGAGAATTAAATGACTCCAGTAATAAACCTAATATTGAGATTAATATCAAAATTCTAGAGTTTGAAGATTTTATAATCTAGCATAGCTCCCTCATCTTAACACTTTAGAAAGGCAGACACAGATTTTCTAACCTGAGTCTCTCAACTTTTCTCTCCCTCTCCCTCTTTCTTTCTGTACCAGAGATTGAACTCAGGACCTTGCACTTGGTGAGGCAGATTCCTGAGCTAAATCCCCAGCCAGACACTGTCTTTTTAAAATGACAAAATACAAGTTCACAGAAGTCACTGCTTTGGTTTATCACTACCCGAAATTAATGTTACTCATTTTATTCCTGGAATAACCCCTATTTGGAAGTTACCATTTAGATAATTTGTATACAGTGAGAGAACCAAATCAGAACATTAGAATTCTTCATCAAGTCAATACATAATTATAAGAATTGCTGCCCTTTCATCAATTCCTACTATGTATTAGGGAGCTGATCAGATCCTATGCATGTAAGTCCTAAAATCATCCTACTGACACTGACATTGTAACTGTCCTTGTTTTACAGCCGAGACAGATGAGGCTCCTTCTGCTCAAAGAAAAGCCTCCAAGTACTGCTCTGTATTGGTTTTTTTTGTTTGTTTGTTTTTTGGTTTGTTTGTGTTTTTTTTGAGACAGGGTCTCACTTTGTAGTTCAGGCTGGCTCTGAGCTCACTATGTAGCCCAGGCCAGCCTCGAACTCAGCAATCCTCCTGTCTCTGCCTCCCGAGTGCTGGGATGACAGGCGTGAGCCACCACGCCCAGCTGTATTGTTTTACTTTTATTGGTACATCTTATATATATACCTTATGATCACATTCAACATTGAGAACCTATACTATACAGAACACATCTTGATTCTCAATTTTCCCTTTTCTCCTACTCTCCCTAGTCTCCACTCCCTATATACATTAGCTTTGTTTCCTTTTAATATCAAATTTTTTCTTTCCCTTTACTTTCCCCTACCTGCCCTCTCCCCTTTCCTTCTGCACATTTTCCTATTTCACCTTACCTCTCATACATTTTGGCATTTATTTACACCTTCAGTTTTTCATACTAGACAAAAGATACAGTATTTATACATCTGTGCCCTATTTCACTTATAGCTATGTCCTCGAGGTGTATCTGAGTATCAGTGATTCAAATTTATCATTTATAGCAGAGTCATACTCCATATTTTTCTTTAAAGAAAAAAAAAAACCCACACCTTTATCCATTCTCTTGCTGATGGGCATTTGGGTTGTTTCCAAGATGTAGCTATCACAAACTGAGCTGCTACAAAAATGGGTGCACATATATCGCTGTGGTATGATTCTTTTACTTCTTTCTTCTATATACCCACAGCAGGCAAATGGTATGGTCAAATGGGACCTCTAATCCTAGTTTAAGGGATTTCCACAGTGATCTCCACAGTGGTTTCAACAGTCTGCATTCCCACCAATAATGGAGAAGGGTTCCTTTCTCCCCACAGCCTTGCCAACATTTATTGCTGATTGATTTCTCAACAGCAGCCATTCTTTGTGGAGTGAGATGGAATCTCAGTGTTGTTTTCATCTGCATCTCTCGAATGACCAGCAATGTTGAACATTACTTCCTGTTTCTTAGCAGCCTTTACTTCTTTATCTAAAAAATATCTGTTCATTTCAGATGCCCATTTTTGAATTGGGTCTTCAAATTTGAGGGGGCTGATTTTTTAAAGTTCATTATATACTCTAGATAGCAGCCCTTTGTCTTAGAAACAGCTGGTAAAAATTTTTCCTTATACAGTAGGTTGTCTTTTTGCTGTTGTTGGTTTTTCTTCCTATGCAGAAGTTTTTAATGAGATCCCAGTTGTTGATTCCTTCTGCTGGTTCCTGTGCTGCTGAGGTTTTTATTCATAAAATCTTTCTCTATGCAAATGTTTCTAAGAGTTCTACCTAACCTATTTTCTACTGCTGTCTATTTTGAACCGGGCCTGGCTGAGTCTAAAGCCTATGTTCTCTGTACTGGGCCACCGAGACTGCACCGCATGCAGCATTTCACAGTTGTTCAGTCTCCTCTAGTTCTCTGGGAGCACAGTTTTGGAAGTCTGAGAGGTGTAACAGAGGGAGTGTGTTTCACTGCAATGCTAGAAGGGCTTCAAATCCAGGCCCACCAGGGTTAAACACAGCACTATCACCCCTGGCTCCACATAATCGGGATTAGAGAGACATTAAAGAAAGTGTAACAGGACAAATCAGAAGAAGTTAAATCTTGGGGAATGAATGATTCATAAACTATCACAATTAACATTCACAGGATAATTTGTTATGGTTTACATCTAAATGTTCCTCTCAAGTCTTATTCAATCATTTTGGGTGACCGGGTGAGAGGTCACTGTAGCTGACGGCTGTTAGGAAGTGGGGCCTGCTCGGAACAGGCAGGTGCGTGTGACCAGAGGTGTTCTCAGTGTTACCGTAGTTCTCAAACTTAATTTGTTCTATGACTCTGGGAAAGATGGCTGCGGTTTGTCACCTGACACAAAGTCTGCAAACAGAAACACTTATCAACTGAGGTAACACTGTGTCTCCCTTTCCTTGTTCCTCCCGTGAGTGTCTGCTCTCTGTCCTCCAAGCTAAATAGTAAGCAGCTTTCCTCCATTGTGCCTCTCTGCCATGCGGTCCCGCCGCGGAGCCAGCCAACTACCGGCTGAAATGTGAGCCAAAATAAACCTCTCCTTAGATTTGCGGGTGTCAGGTATTTTGTCCTGTGACATAGAAAGTAACTAAGGCACAATTTTTTTTAATGGAACCTGATAATTACTCCAAAGTATGTATGTTTGACAACCCTAGACCGAAAATATATTCATAAAATAAAGGAGTATCTTAAGATCCAAACTGGGCCTACACACCTGTAATTCCAGTACTAGGGAGGCTGAAGCGGGAGGATTCCAAGTTTTCAGCCCACCCTGAACTACACAGTGAGACTCTGTCTCAAAAAAGACCAAAACCAGAATGAAATTCAAACATAGCAAACTCTATTTTGCCTCCCTTGTGGATGTTTATTTTGTTTCACAATTAAGTAGCATTGGAAGAGTAAATTTTTTCAATGTTCTGGAAAGTCATCTTAAATTAGGCCCCGGAAAGAAATGGAATCTCTTTTGGTAATGACTCTTGTTTTCTTTAAAAGTTCATCTTTGGGTCAGCCAAGTTTTAAATGGCAAAATTATATTGTGTTGTTCATCGAGTTTGGGGGTTGGGTGGGGGTGAGGCTGCTGGCTATTTGGATCACTGTAGGGCAGCTTATCTGGCTTGTCGACTAAAAGAGGGTCTATTCTTAGGCAAAAGACATCATTTTGGAGGAGCAGAAACTTGCATTGGGTTTCTATTGAATATTCCACAAGGGGAGGCTCAAGAAAAGGGTAGTTCTCCAAATAAAAAGTTGTTTGCAGAGCTTGTGTGATTTTTCCTGGGTCAATGGAATGTCTAAGGTTTATCTTTTCTTGTTATCTTGTGTTGCAATTTAGGCAGAAAACAAGTATGCAATGACTTTTTCTATGTATTCCTTGCCTTGTTCCAACAAGAACAAAACAGTGCATAACAACAAATAAAGTCATTGCTAAATGATGAACGATTCAGAAACTATTTGCTTTCCCTGTAACAGCTATCACCCTACTTCTCAATTATTAGCTATTTAAAAGCCTGTGCAGCATAATAGTAATGAAGACTACCTGACTATCTTCTTTTTAACTTAACTGTTATCAGGGGGGCGATCACTGTGCTAGGAAAGAAAAACAAGTAAATGGCATGCGGTAAAGCAACTGACTGCCACAGACTAGATCACTGCTCTCCAGGAAGGATTTAGTAAGCAGCACCCTCCCGAGACACAGGCAGCAGTCACCAGCAGCTCTGTGATCAGTATGGGATCACCAGAGGAACTGGCAAAACATTTTTTCATTTTTTTTATAGCAATGGGTAACTGAACTTTTGGCCTTTGCTCGGAGTTTATCTTCAGAGCCTTTTAAAATTTTTCTTTTGAGACAGGGTCTTGCTAAGTCAATAAGTTCCCTGGGCTGGGCTTGAACTTTTATGACGCTTGTGCTTCAGACTCCGAGAGAGCTGATTTTTTTTCTTTTTTTTTTAAAGGAAAAGGTATAATGCAACCTGGTAGAGGGCCCTTGTCTACAATCTCAGCAGCCTGGGAGAATGTGGCAGGACTGCCAGTTTGAGGGCAGCCTAGAAAACCTGGCAAAACCCTCTCTCAAAAGAAAAAGGGATATAGGTATAGCTTAATGCAAAGACACTGCATTTAATCCCTGGTATCACCCCCTCAAAAAAAATGTATAATGCAAACAAATGCAGAGCTACAATCTGCAGTTTTTCATCTAATCAGATACTCAGAATATCTCAGATAATGGGGTGAAAAAGTTACTTTTTGGCATCAGGGCCAGTTTATTTTAAAAAGCCATATGATTTTAAATTTCAAACAAAAGAGGAGATGGGAAAAAAACTGGTTTTCACCAAGTAAGAAAAAAATTTTACAACAGAATTTATTATATAATCAATAACAGGTATGCTGATAAGTACCATTATTAAAAGAGAAGAGATCAAAGTGAGTGGTAGTCGGCCTTGGCTCTAGACTCCAATTCAAGCAATCCTTCCTATGAAACTGGGGTTAACCCTTGCCGGTGATATCCCTGTGCCAAGCCATAAAACGAGGAACATGCCATCTTTTCTCCACCTGAACACACGATGCCCATGTTCTATGGAGGTAGAATAAAGCATAATTCCCATCGAAACCACGATAACCAACTTTTCTCACATTCATTTCAAAGGAAGACCAGTCGTTGAGACCAATAAACTGCATTTTCAAACCACTGCAATTTATATATTAAAAATAAATCATACAAGTGATTTATCCTATACTGGAATATGCGCTTCACTTTTTTTGAAATAGGGTCTCTCTTTGTAGTTCAGGCCGGCCCTGAGCTCACTTTGTAGCCCAGGCGAGCCTCGAAATCACAGCAATCCACCTGCCTCCACCTTCTGCGTGCCGGGATTATAGGTGTGAGCCACCCCACCCGACATTGTGGTGTGTGGTACTGATTGCCGGTGGGTGTAATTACAAGAGATCAAACTCAGGACCTTGTGCTTGCAAAGCAGACACCTGAACCCCTATGCTAAATACCGGGCCCTGTGTGTCACTTTTTATTACCCTTGCCAAATGAGAAAAAAGGCTGTGTTTGTGCGTGCTCTGTTGAATTTCAGCAGCCTGCATAGTGTCCTAGCACATGGTAGATCCTTAATAGAACTTCTTGGAATAAATGAACTACAACAGGTATTTTCCTTCTTTCCCTACCCCTTTGGCAGGGATTGAACTCCAATCTTGCACATACTAAGGCAAGAAGAAATCTACCACTGAACTACACTCTCAGTAATTATCAGTATTTTTACAATGCTCTCATTATTACATGTTTGTTCTTTCATTCTTAATGCTTGGGGGTAACATCAAAAGTTATTCAGTAACTCACTATAAGACTGATTTTTGGGCTGGAGATTTAGCTCAGTGGTTCTAGCGCCTGCCTAGCAAGTACAAGGTCCTGAGTTCAATCCCAGGTAACCACATACAACAATACCAGACAAAGTGACTCACGCCCACCAGCAATCAGTACCACACACCACAACACCACGTGTGGTGACTCATGCCTGTAATCCCAGCACTCGGGAGGCAGAGGCAGGAGGATTGCTGAGTTTCAGGCTTGCTGGGCTACATAGTAACCACAGGGCCAGCCTGAGTACAAGGTGAGACCCTGTCTCAAAAAAAACCAAAAAACTGATTTCCTTTAAAATCTCAAAAATACATCAGGATTGATTATATACAAACCAATCTCTTTGGTTTCAATTTGGAATTATTTTTTCCACATTAGTGTATAGAATCAAAACATCAACTATTTCCACAGTACATAACATTCTTATATTGTATTGATTACAGTAGCAAAAAGAACTTATGTGATTTCAGATTTTTTAATAATTTCTCAATTTTATATGTAGACTAACTGTATGGCTACCACCAAAGGGTTTTTCGTTGTTGTTACTGTTTTGAAAGTATTAGGGATTGAACCCAAGGCCCTTGCGCTGTGTGACATGCCTGGCCCTTTATTTTGAAAGGGTCTGGTTCAGTCACTCCATTACCCAGGCTGCGCTTGACCTTGTGAGCCTCAGACCTTGGCCTCCAGAGGGCTGAGGTTACAGGCATGAGCCACCGAGCACGGATTTTTGTTTGTTCTGTTGTTTTGTTGATACAGGGTCTTACACTGTGCGGCTCTAGGCTTCTCACAATTTCACCTAATCTTCATGTCTCAGCCTTTTAAGTAGCAGGGACTACAAAAGCGTGTGCCACTGTGCCCTGCTACCATATTTTTCTATAAGTTTCTAAAAATTACTAGTGGTTGGGCAGTTAATTTTTAAATTACTACTATTTTATTTCTTCTGAAGCAATCTGTTTGATGTTCAACATAACTTTTTAAAGTATCACAAACTGACCTACATTTTCAAAGAAAGAGACAAGTACATGGCACTTTTTAAACATGGAAATCTGGAGATGACAGTAAGCCCTTGCAGGAGGGCCGACACCCTCAGTACGCTGTCATCACAAAGCCACAACACGAAGGGAAAAGGCTTCGGGGGAGGCATGAGAGGCATCTGGCTGGGTAACTTCCCAACCCAACCCAAGGACCTTCTCAGGCCCACTGTAACTGCTTCACATCTGATTACAAAAAATCAGGACAGTCAGTCTTTACTTCACCACAAAAACTGGGGGACACGCACATCAGCTATTGTATGGGGTGGTTAACGCTTCCGACACCATCAGTATCTTAATTGTTCAGTTTTTTTAAAAAGGACTACTCTTTCAGGAAGCCTAGATTTTGTTACTTTTACTGTAGGCAAAAGGTATGAATGAACAAATTAGATAATCCGTGAGGAGTCCAAGAAAGCTAGAAGCAATCCGTGTGCTTGAAGGCAGATAGGGACTCCTACACAGAGAGGCGATACAAAGCCCCTGCAGCCCCTGGGCTCGGACCCCAGATACACAGGCTGGATGGTGGCCCACACCCCTCTCTACTTTCCACTCAATGTTACAATATGCCAAATCTTCCCAGGCCTCAGTTTCCTTGTGCTACTGAAGCACTTCCCAGTTCTGAAGCACTACCTTTATGACTTTCTCAGGATATTTCTGTCTTGTCTACAAATAAAAAATACTAAGGGGCTGGAGATTTAGCTCAGTGGCGCTGGCGCCTGCCCAGCAAGCACAAGGTCCCTGGTTCAATCCTGGGTAAGCACACACAATACTGGGGGCGAGGTGACCCACACTCACCAACAATCAGTACCACATACCACAATGCCTGGCATGGTGGCTCATGCCCATTAACCCAGCACTTGGGAGGCAGAAGCAGGAGGGTTGCCGAGTTCGAAGCTTGCCTGGGCTACACCCTGAACTACAAAGTGAGACCCTGTCTCAAAACTAAGAGGCTTGCTCTGAAATGACACCTTTTTTTCTCTCTCACCACTTCACTTGTTTTAGAATCTGTAGCTAGGGATTTAGCTCCAGTGGTACTGCAAAAAAATAAAAATAAAAATAAAGACCTGCAGCTAAAGCTCTTGGGATGGTTCCTCATTGATTCCCACAGGGCTGAGAGGTACCAGTAAGCATGGTGGTGACCTCCCCACACACCTTCCTCAAAGCTTGCTTTGCTGGAGCTACTGCTACTCCAAAGCGTTGTGTAAAACATACTCAACCCTAACACTAAAATAGTGCACAGGATTATTTACCATTTTTTAAAAAGCCTTAAATTCTCACAATACCTACTTCTAAATGGCTTCGGCCCCTCACAGAGATGCCAGTTAACTTTAATATAAAGAAAAGGATGGCAGAATGCCACGCTTCCATGTGAGCCCGATAAAGGTAAACACATTTGCTTGCTTCCCTTTGGCTAAAGGTAAACACATCTGCTTGCTTCACCTTGAGCTACATCCCCAACCTTTTTTGTTTAAATGTATTTAGTCTGGCCGGGAGTGGTGGTTCACGCCTGTAATCCCAGCACTCGGGAGGCAGAGACAGGAGGATTGCTGAGTTCGAGGCTTGCCTGGACTACATAGTGAGCTCAGAACCAGCCTGAACTACAAAGTGAGACCCTGTCTCAAAAAAAAAAAAACAAAACAGGGTCTGGCTAAGTCAGAGCTGTCCGGCCTGGCTGGAACTTGTGATCCTCCTGCCTCAGCCTGCCACTGTGTTGGGACTGCAGGTGAGCACCACCAGGCTCAGCTAAGTATACATTTCTTTGTCTGTGTTGCGACTTAAACTTGGAGAAAGCAGGATCAACTCAATTTCTGTGAATCTAAGTATTTTTTCCAGTTTGTCAGATTCTTTTTTTTTTTAGGCTCCTCATTCATCACTACTGTTTAGTAGTGAAACAATTCAGTATCAGGACGATGAAACCTGTCTGAATATCCCACTACCAGCCAGGCATAATTCTAAGTGCTCTCCATCCACAGACATCCCCCAGTCCCCACAGGCCCACAGATGAGGGAACAAAAGCACAAAGAGATGAAGCTAGTTTTTTTTCCCCAAACTCACAAATTAGGATCTGAATGGGGGCGTTCTAGCTCCCTGGGCACTTCCTTAAACTCTGGATGGCAAACCTGCCTAGCACCTGCCTCAGGCTGGCTGGGGAGAGACGGTGAACACGAGCACTTAGTTTATAGGCAACGGAGTCTGCCAAACACATAAAAACAATTATAACATGATCTGTGGGCTGTAACAAAGGCCCGTAAAACTTACTACAGGAACAAGAGAAGTTGCCAGGGCTCCACAAGGGCCCAACTTCAACTGGGTACTGAAAGATGAGGAGGCATTCCTAGGATGAAGGAAACAAAGGCACTCCAGGCCGAAAACAGGATATGCCCAGGTACCTCTAAAGGTGAGGGAGTTCAGGAAATTCGGGGGCAGAAGGTGGGGCCGCACTGGGGAGGTTTTACAGGCTGGCTAACTGGAGCCCTTTCCATGGAATTCCTGTTTGGCTTCTGATGCCCAGGAAGGCAATATGTTCCTCTTGAAGAACATCTGATGGAGCTTAAGAGGACATTTATTTCATCCTCTGAGGGTTCACTTTCTCCAAGTCAGTAAGACTTTAAAATGCAGACAGGCCACAGGAACCGCCCCCACCCCGCACTCTGGGAGGCTGAGGCAGGAGGATCACTAGTTTAAGCACAGCTTTGGCAATTCAGTGACTTGGCAACAACACTGTCTTAACATTAAAAATTTTTTTAAATAGCTGTACGTATAGCTCAGTGTGAGGGCCCTGGGCTCAGTCACCAGGATCACCCCCCCCCCCAAGGCAAACAACCCTAAGGTAAAAGCAAGAATTTAAGCACAGACGACGACCCCTAATTTAGGATGATTCAATTCATAATTTTTGTCCATTTTACAGACAATGCGATAGCAATCCATTACATGAATGTGACACGCTTCCCATTCAGTACAGACTGTCGTTTTTTTAATTTGGGTCTTTTCACAGGCACAGTCTTCTCCCAAAATGCTGGGTAGCAACAGCGGCCACAGCTCCCAGTCAGTCCCGTGGTCAGCAGCGGAACAGACGGAGACCGCACAGGCACTGTGCTGTTAAGTTAGGACGGCAAGTTAGACGTATTCAATGTATTTTCAACCTGCAGTCCCCACGTGAATCAAGGAGCACCTGGACAGCAAACAAACCAATCTGGTGAATGTTAGAGCCAAGCAGCCCGAGTGAGGACGGCACACCGACAGGAAAGGTAGTAAGCAGGGTCCTACGGCTGCCATGTAGGTAAAGCCTAGTTCTGTGGCTCTCATAGGGTTACGAACAAAATGTGCTCTCTGGGGATGAGGGCCAGAGACTTCAGCAGATGCCAAGGGACCAATGACCTCGAGAACAGTCATTGCTTCTAGCCAGGCTGGGAGCCAGAGCTCCTCCACACCATGGAACACCGAGAGAACACAGCAGGCCAGAAGAAGACAAACAAAACAAAAATCACTGCAAGCAAAAAATGACCAAGACTTGAGCCTCATACTCTTCAAAAGGCCTTTGAGGTCAAACATAGCCCCGTTTGCCCAAGTTTGCTTGAGTCCTATTCTGCAAGCCTGCCACCTATTTAGGACTCCAACACTGTGATTTACTGATACAGTTTCCAACCCGCCCATTTATAAAATCCTCCTAGAGAAGCCTTCCCTCCAAACCTGGAAAACAGTAGGAAAATCCATGCAGCAAGATCCACAGGCCAGGTACTTAACTCCTGCGAACTAATATTTAAAAGAATACGTAAAAATAAACCACACTTCAGTGAGGCTCCCTTTAATTTTCTACCACAAGATTAAAAGGATGACTGCTTCCCAAGAAAAAATAATCAGCAAGGAGTCTGAACACCAGGAACCTTCTTACAGATCGGCATTTTTGGCCCACTAGTGGACCACGAACATCACCTACCACCCGTCAACACCCTCACATCCTACATCACCAGCATTTCAACCCATCAGGAGTCGTCTTCGCACCGACTTCACTCTTTCTACCCAACTCCATGCTACCATCCTGAAAGCCAGGTACGAGCAGCAGGGTTGTGGGGGCCAAGGGGGGCAGCCTGAGACATCTGGCACAGCAGGCATCGGGGGCAGAATGTGGCTATGAACACCACTACAGCTGCGTGCACAGCTCAGCGGTAGAACATGGACTCTGCATGAGTGAGAATCCCCAATGTGTGCATGCATGCATGCACACGCACACATACACACACCTGTACACATGCTCACATGCCATCAGTGGCTGCTGAGATTCCCACACCATCCTTGATCATTTTAGAGATAGATCTGAGCCTATGCCAGTCACTTACCCTCCGAATGTTTCTTCACCGATCAAACGGAAACAGCTTTATATTCTCAGAGGATTTCTACGAAGACTTGGTAACTTAACACTTAGTAAATAAAAACATTGGGGACATTATCTGACACAGTGTTTGACAAATACACTAGTTCTCCCCAAAATCTGTCCAAGTAGCTAATAGCAAAAGTGACAAAAGGAAGATAAGCATGACCAAGAATAGGCTCTATCGGGCTGGAGGGTTAGCTTAGCGGTTCCGGCACCTGCCTCACAAGTGCAAGGTCCTGAGTTCAATCCCTGGTAACCACATACAATGCTGGGTGTGGTGACTCACGCCCACCAGCCATCAATGCCACATACCACAGTGCTGGGGCGTGGTGGCTCACGCCTGTAATCCCAGCACTCGGGAGGCAGAGGCAGGAGGATTGCTGAGTTTGAGGCTTTCCTGGGCTACATAGTGAGCTCAGAGCCAGCCTGAACTACAAAGCGAGACCCTGTTTCAAAAAAAAAAAGAACAGGCTCTATCTGGGAGCCGGAGATTTAGTTCCGTGGTTCTGGTACCTGCCTCGCAAGTTCAGTGTCCTGAGTTTGATCCCCGGTAACCACATACAATGCTGAGCATGCCCACAATCCCAGCACTCGAGAGGCAGAGACAGGAGGATTGCTGAGTTTGAGGTTTGCCTGGGATACATAGTGAACTCAGGGCCAGCCTGGACTACAAAGCGAGACCCTGTCTCAAAAAAAAAAAAAAAATGAATACGCTCTATCTGTCTAAGTTCAACTGTGAAATAAAAACAAAAACATAATATAGGGCAAACAGTTGAACTGTCAATGAAAGAAAAAAAAATTTTTAATCCAAAAATCAGTCAGGAGACATTTATAATTTAAATAGACTTTATATGTAGAATAAGATGAACAGACTCATTCTGTATAGTGAGGAAGCGAGCCTTAGCTATTGAAAGAAGGCAGAAACTTCAAAGGGGTTTAGCTCAGCATCACAGCACTTGTCCGGCAAGTGCAAGGTCCTGAGTTCGATCCCTAGTTCCAAAAATAAAAGAAAAGAGTATAATTTAATAATTAGCTAAAGCTAATGTTGTATTTTACCTAGGAAAATAAAGTGTAGGCATAGGAAGTTTAAAATAGGACATCAATGCTTCAAAGGACATAGAGAATAAATAACGCACTGTTACTGCTATTGAGCATTACAGTGACTCCTCAGTACTCATTGGAACTGGAAGAAACTTCAGTATCTGTTGACTGACAGACAGGACAAGTACCATAGTAATTATTTTTGCTGAAAAGGGTGGGAAGCCATGAGGGATTTGACAGGATAAGTTCTAGGTTAAGCGTTAGGTAGCAAACAAAGGAGAAGTTACAGAGTTAAAATTTGCTCATCAAAATGCCTCAAGTATCAAATTGTGAGAATGTGGTTTTACTGTCTTAAAAGTGGCTTCAGGGCCAGGGATGTACCTGAGCGACATCACCACTGTGCAAGGTCCGGAGTTCAATCCCCAGTACGGGGTGGGGGGAGGGGGAGCTACTACTACAGGGTCTGAGGATACAGCTCAGTTGTAGAGTATCTGCCCAGCATGCTCAAAACAATGGGTTTGATTGCCACCATCTCAAAAAAAGTAACAATGAAATAAAAATAATAGTTTTCTTTCTAGCTCAAATTTTGAGCCAGATACAGGTTAATTTTATATACCAATATTCCCTTTAAGTGTCATGACCCCACAAAGTTGCTATTATCATCATCTTCTTCTTACCAATGAAAGGGTCATCAGCCAACAAGAAGACCAGACTACGAACCTAGTTATGAGTCAAAAAAACAGGCATCTTAAGTAACTCATTTATAGTTAAGTTACCAGTGTCACATGTTCAGTTCATTAATCGATTTTCCCATTACTGGTCCTGACTCCCTATCTTGATGCTCTTTTCAAAATAACATAACAGCAGCTTTTCTTCTGTTAAATACAGTTTTCAATTTTTATTGTGACATGAGCCCTATAATTGTTGCTACAATCCATGTTCAACCCCGGATTACAGACTATGTTATTCTCACAAATTTACATAAAAACTGGCCTCACAGGGCCGGAGATTTAGCTCAGTGGTTCCAGAACCTGCCTCACAAGTGCAAAGTCCTGAGTTCGATCCCCAGTAATCACATACAATGCTTGGCCTGGTGATTCACGCCCACCAGCCATCAATACCACATACCACTGTGCTGGGCGTGGTGGCTCACGCCTGTCATCCCAGCACTCAGGAGGCAGAGACGGGAGGATTGCTGAGTTTGAGGCTTGCCAGGGCTACATAGTGAGCTGAGGGCCAGCCTGAACTACAAAGCGAGATCCTGTCTCAAAAAAAAAAAAAAAACTGGCCTCACAGAAACTGAGTACCGCAATGCCCCCTTACTCCTGATTTCATGCCCCGGTTTGTACGATAACCCATGTTCTGAAAACATTACATGGAAAACTCCAGCAATAAACAAGTCCTAAGTTTTAACTGCACACTGTTCTAAGGAGCATGATAAAAATCTCACCCAACACGTGAACCATCCCTTTGTCCAGGACGTCCTTGCTGTTCGTGACTTAGTAGCCGTCTCGCATGTCAGAGCAACAGTCAGGGCATTGCAATACTTGTACTGAACTCTTACTTGATGGCTCCAAAGCACAGTAAGGGAGAAGGCCATTCAGGTATGCCAAAGAGAAGCCATGAAGTGCTTCTAGTAAGTAAAAGGTAGTAAAGTATTTTAAGCATTTCACCTTTTATTATATTAATCTTACCATGCCTTGTAAGTGATAAACATTCACCACGTTTTAAGTTCATTACAGTTAAAGATATTGCCATTAGCCCCACTCAAAATACATCTCCTTGCTGCACTCGTCACCCTTGCCGTTCCTGAAGCCGTTCTAAAAGTCCTCTCTTGCGTTTCTACAAAGTGTGATCAAGAGCACAATGAATGCTGCTGCCGGATCTCTCCTGGCTCTTTGTACCAAGGTCAGAATGACAATGAAACATTTTAAACTGATTCAGAACATCGAGGCAGCCACCACGGTGTGATTAAGGCCATGAAAGAGTCCTTTCCAGAACTGTTCCACCAAGCTGCAAAAATGATGGGGATAAGTGTTTTCAAAGTGCAGGGGAGTATTTTGAGGGGTATTCGTTGCAATGTCTTTTGTAGTAATAAACTTTTAAAAATGTAAACATTAACTGTGTTCTTCAGTCCTACCTTATATGAACTATACTGGTGTGCATGGGAAAAACACAGTATATGGGGGCCGAGGATTTAGCTCAGTGGTTCCAATGTCTGCCTTGCAAGCATGAGGTTCCAAATTTGAACTCTGTAATGACACACCACAACGCCTGGCATGGTGATTCACCCCACCAGCAATCAGTATCACACAAAACAGTGTCGGATGTGATGGCTCACACCTGTGATCCCAGCGCTTGGGAGGCAGAGGCAGGAGAACTGCCGAGTTCCAGGCTTGTGTGGGGTACATAGTGAGCTCAGAGCCATCCTCAACTATAAAGCAAGACCCTGCCTCAAAAAAAGAAAAACACAGAGAGCGAAAGAGAGATGAAAGAGACAGAGAGAAGGAGGGAGGATGATGAGCAGAGGTAAGGAACTAAGCAGAGGAACCTACTGGGAGCTCCTTAGGTCACTGGGAGGAGAGTGGCCTCAGAAGAACTGAGCAGTGTACGTGGGGCCCTAGTTGGCTCTCATGAGACACTTGTCGTAAAAGAACAAGCCTGGCCCTCCCTGGTCTCTGGCCTCCCTTCTTACCATCTTGATCTTTTCTTCTTGCACATATGTCCATGATGTCATCTATCACGTGACAACCCAGAGGCTCTTCTCTAGATTCAAACAGATATCAGTGCCACGCTCCTTAACCTCCCCAAAATGTAAGATAAATAAATCTCTTTTATTTATATTACTCAGCTGCAGCTGTTTTGTTATAGCTATGAAAAACTGACTAATACAATGAAGTCTGGCACTATCTCTGGTTTTAGGCGTCCACTGGGGGGCTTGAGACGTGTCTCCCTGTGGACGGGAAGAGGCACCTCTTTACCTTGTCCACCATCATGACACGACAGCTCGTACAAGCGACAGGGCCAGGACAGGAAACCAGGATGCCAAACCTACACTCATATGCTATGAATACACTGAAAAGCCCATCCTAATTTTTGGAACGCAGACCTCTGTAACTCTTCACCATCGTACTTTCTCCCTGAAAAGCACTCTCTTCCCTATCTGATTCATGTGTCAACATGTCTCTGAAAAACTAAGCCAAGATTTACTCTCTCCAGAAGTCTTTCCCTACCAATTTACCCTGCAGATTCTTTGGTCCTGGACACAGGTCTGAAAAACAAATTAAAAACCAAGAGGGAAAGAGAGCGAAGGATAAAAGAAGAAAGCAGAAATTTAAGAGGAAATGAGTGGCTCTTTCGGGCACAACAGACACCCCCCCAAGCCCCTGG
Source organism: Thryonomys swinderianus (assembly GCA_004025085.1). Lineage (NCBI taxonomy): Eukaryota > Metazoa > Chordata > Mammalia > Rodentia > Thryonomyidae > Thryonomys > Thryonomys swinderianus. The sequence continues at coordinate 24,078 of PVIC010021241.1, forward strand.
ATCCCCAACTGCATCAGAGAACAAGGACAGGCCCGACTCCAGCTTCTCCTTTCCAGACCAACCCTCACTAGTCCTTTCAGAGGTAGCTAGGCAACCAGGCCCCAGATACACAAAGAGGGAAGTGGTGCCAAGCCCTGCCAGACAGGTCTTCAAACAAAAGCAGAACTGGTAACCTATAAATACCCACAAGGTGACAGAGCACGTGAACAAAGAGATAAGGAACACTTTTACACAGGTTTCAGAATCTCGATCTCCAGTCAGAACAAGAATGAAGAGTCGCAGTGAGACTCAGGTAGGCGGGACTGGCAGAGTAGGGTGGGAAACCAGGTAGCGAAGCCAGTGACCCACGACCCAGAGTGAGGAAATAGGAAGCACAGGGGACAGCTCTCCTGTTCCCGCAGCACGGAGGGTCTACGGCACGGATTCTGCAGCTCATGCTCCAGCTACTGAGAGGCCTCCAGCCAGATCCTGGCCCTCAGGCCCACTTGGGATGGCTGAAATTAATAGACAACCTCCACAAAAAGAGTATCAACTAGAAAGTGTCTGACAAAAACAGTATCATACCGTTTTTACGGAGTTCCCCAAACATAAAAGAGCACACATAGGGCCGGAGGGTTAGCTCAGTGGTTCCAGCGCCTGCCTCGCAAGCGCAAGGTCCTGAGTTCGATCCCCAGTAACCACATAGAATGCTGGGTGGAGACACGCCCACCAACAATCAACACCGCATACCACAATGCCGGACGTGGTGGCTCACGCCTGTCATCCCAGCACTCGGGAGGCAGAGGCAGGAGGATTGCTGAGTTCGCGGCGGCTTGCCTGGGCCACCATTGTGAGATCAGGGCCAGACTGAACTACAAAGCGAGACCCTGTCTCAAAAGCAAAAAAAAACAAAAAAATAGAGCACACGTAAATATGTATTGAAATGTAACTGTCTCAGCAAAACAGAGTCATTCCATATTATTGTGTGAAACTTGGCTATTGCCATTTTTTAAAATTTCCCCCTCAACCAGTGCTATACATAAGGAACCCAGGACCATAAGCGTCCTAGGCAAATGCTCTAACACTGAGCTATACCCTAGTCTCGTCTCTTTAAATGAAAATACATTTGTTATTGTATGAGTTGAGGGTTAGATTACATAAGAAAAAATGACAATGAGCCCAAATAGGGTTTTCTGAAGTCTATTGTATACTCAGATTTGTTAATAACATGTTCAGAAACATAAATTTGGGCTTGTCTTTACCTCCTTCAGCTCATATGAAGAAAGTATTATGAACTCTCACACCTGAACAAAGCCCAGGTTTGTGTATAAAACAGGAGATAATCCTGCATGTCCCAGCCCAAACACTACCTTTCCTCACTCTCCTACCCACACTTCTTTATTCTTCTCTCCCCTACAGCAATGAGCCTGTTCTAGCTGTATCTGTCATAACTTTTAAGTTCATCAAGCATAAGGGCATCACCGTCCTGGTCACATAGGTACCCCCTGAAGATAGGTCTTGTGCTTGCAAAATTTATAGCAATAAAAGGTAGGAGATGAAAAAAAGAAGATGCATTATATGTATGTACCAACTCCCTGTGAGGAATGTAATCATTATGTACTGCAAACATGTACTAATAAAATTTTTAAAAACAGAACTGAGGTATGGAATTTTGTGCTTTAAAGAATTTTTAATAGAAAACACATCAAGGCTACAGAGGACTCGGGAAAACATCAGAAAGAAGTCAACTTACCCCTACACTTTGAGGCATTTACTTACAAAAAGGAGGAAGGATGGATGTGGATTTGCCTGTCCTGAACAAAAGTTAAATCAAACCGATTGCTGCTGTCTAATGATAATTTTCTTAGTGCCAGGAAGCTGGTGAGTATGTGATTAAACAAGTTTCCCCCTCAGCTCCACCCTAAATGCTATCAAGTTTGCCAAACAGAAGGTTCTGCGGTAGACCAGCTCACACTGGGTACATGAACAAAAGAAAACACACACTCTTCTCTCTCTCTCAAAGAAAAAAAGCAAACTGTCAAGTATTTCAAATGTTCACACCAATCATCATACTTTCTCTTTTGCTTTTGGTTTTCAAAACAGGGTCTTGCTACACACACAGTCCTTGAACTCATTATATAGCCCAGGGTGGCCTTGACCTCCAGGCAGTCCTCCAGCCTCAGCCTCCCAAATGCTGGGATTACAGGCATGTGCCACCACACTCAGCTCATACAGTTCAGTACACAACTGAAAGCATAATAAGTCAAAACTGTCCATTTTCACAACTTCAAATAGGTATTTTAAATTTTTACTCAAAGTATCACTAAAACAATAATGAATTTGTCGACTGATTTCCAAACTTCTAAACCTCTCCTGCCTATTGTTCTACATCTGCCCCTGGGCCCTCTTATACCCCCATCCTTCACCTCTGAAACTATTCCAGTTTAAGAAGGGAGGAAATATTTATGGGAAAAACCCCAGAATGCGCCACATGCAAAGACTTGCCTGACTGGCACTGGCTTTTTCCTTTTCTTATTTGCACTGTTCAAGCAATGTGAATGTCCAGTGACTTGATTCCTTCCGTAATTTCCCCCAAGACACACTATTTTATCTGGTAAAACAAGAGGTCCCCAGGTGGCGTCTCCTAACTTACTAAAAAGTAGATTCAGCGATTATCAAAACCTGACAGGGTAACTAAACAGATCGAAGTTTAAAAGTATGATCTGAAACTCTCACCCCATCTTTTTAGTCTTATTTCTTCATCTGGAGACTTGACCCTTTTAACTGCAAAAACTGGAAATGATTTTTTTTTTATCAAATAAGCAACGGTTTCCCTCCATAGTTCTTTCTCCAAGTTTTAATTTTATACGCATTTCTAAGTCCAATTTACTTATAGATTTAGCATGTCAAATTTTTTTTAAGTATTTTGGAATTGTCAAAATTGAATTTATTTTGTAAATTAACCTGAAGAAAACTGACAACTGTATTATCTCCATTAAGAATGTAGTCTAGAGCCGGAGGATTAGCTCAGTGGTTCTGGCGCCTGCCTTGCAAGCACGGCAGGTCCTGAGTTCGATCCCCGGTAACCACATACAACAATGCTGGCCATGGAGACTCACGCCCACCAGCAATCAATACCACATACCACAGTGCCAGGCGTGGTGGCTCACACCTGTAACCCCAGCACTTGGGAGGCAGAGACAGGAGGATTGCTGAGTTCGAAACTTGCCTGGGCTACATGGTGAGCTCAGAGCCAGCCTGAACTACAAAGCGAGACCCTGTCTCAAAAAAAAAAAAAAAAAAAAGAATGTAGTCTATATGCATTTACACTTATTCAGGGCTTTTATGTCCTTCAGAATACAACATTCTTCAGCCTGGAGATTTAGCTCAGTGGTTCCAGCACCTGCCTAACAAGCACAAGGTCCTGAGTTCTATCTTAGGTAACCACAGACAATACCTGGCGTGGCGACTCACCCCCACCAGCAATCAGTACCACATAACACAATGTCAGATTTGGTGGCTCACGCCTGTCAGCCTGTCATCCCAGCACTTGGGAGGCAGAGACAGCAGGATTGCTGAGTTCGAGGATTGCCTGGGCTATACATAGTGAGCTCAGGACCAGGTTGAACTACAAAGTAACACCCTGTCTCCAGAAAAAAAGAACATGGCATTCTTAATAGTTCTTGGAGATTTGTCTTCTTCATTCTTACCTAAGAGACGGAACAGTACGTTTAACCATTGAGCTACATCCCTAGACCTCTTCATTTCTTATTTTCAGACAGGATCCCACCAAGATGCCCAAGTAGGACTTGATCTGTGACCCTCCTGCCTCAGCCTCCTTGAGGACTGGGATTACAGAGCTGTGCCACCATGACCTTCTGAAAAAATATTTTTAACTGCTGTCAAGCATGACATCCTCCCTCTTCACTGTACTCTGCACTATTTCCCTATGCAGCTGTTATTTTCTAAAAATAAAAACTATGATAATGTGGCTCTTACCTGGCTACCTTACTCAAGTTTTTTTGTTCTATTTGTTTGCAACTGGTAATTTTTTTTTTGCTTTTTGAGACAGGGTCTCGCATTGTAGTTCAGGCTGGCCCTGAGCTCACTATGGTGCCCAGGCAAGCCGCCGCAAACTCAGCAATCCTCCTGTCTCTGCCTCCCCGAGTGCTGGGATTACAGGCGTGAGCCACCACGTCCGGCACTGTGGTATGCGGTGTTGATGGTTGGTGGGCGTGTCTCCATGCCCAGCATTCTATGTGGTTACCGGGGATCGAACTCAGGTCCTTGCGCTTGCGAGGCAGGCACCGGAACCACTGAGCTAACCCTCTGGCCCCTTGCAACTGGTAATCTTGGTTACCATAGGTAGTTCAGTTCACACAACAAATGACAGTATGGATACATCTTTTAAAGACAAGCAAACACTGGAGGAAACAGTTCCAAAATATATTAGAAACACAGCCTCAAAATCAGTCAAAATGTTATAGAAGAAATATAAATAACCAAATGGAAAAAAATTTAAAATAGCCATGAATACACAAGTTACATTTCATTAATAAAAATGTGTTGTTGAACAATGAAATGCCTTCTCCCAGCCAAAGGTTGAACCCTAAAAAAGATAATATATCCAATATTTGAAAAGGAGTGAACAATGGACACTGTAGGGGGGGCTGTACACGTTTTT
>PVIC010021242.1:0-16740 GCA_004025085.1 Thryonomys swinderianus
CACTGGACCTTAAGTTATAAGTGTGTTTAACTTTAGAATAAATTGGTATGGGATTAATTTTACAAGCAAAAGAAGCAAGACTTCCCAACACATCTTCAGTTCTGCAAAAATATTCTGGAGCTTTATCAATTTCCCCAAGAGCTTTTCTTACTGCTCTGACAAGCAAATTCTTTTCTTTGCTTCCCAACCCCCAATTTCTATTAAACATCTCCCATGCCACAAATCTTGTAGTTCTTGCTTTATTGAACTATCAACAGGTCAAAGTCAGCCAGAATTTCAGTTTTGCTCTCTAAATTGTTTTCCAATGTTGCTTTCAGCAAGTTAATAAAATCCTGAATACTCTCAAAAAAACATAAGTAGACTTCGCAAATCTCTTTGCCTTATATTTACAATATATTTTGGAGAAGAGTCTCATGCAGGTTGTATCCAGAAATGAACAGAGAACTGACCAAGAAACTGGTTAATTGTATTTACTCAGTTAAAAAAAAAAAATAAAGTAGCATTAAATAAGAGAAATAGCTGAATGGAAAGAATTGTTATATTCAATTTACCATAAAACAATTACAATAATCCTTTCTTCCTGATAAGAATAAGTATGGTTAGAAGTTTGAGTATTTAGCTAATTTGAATAAAACTGTACACATATAAGAAAGAAAATAAGCACTACTTGTTGGAAAACATTCCACTACTTTTTAGTAATGGAATCAAGGCGTTTGGCTTACTTTTAATGCTTTCAATTTGTACAAAAAAATGTTAGTACAAAAAATATTAAGGATAAAAGTAAAATTGAACAGTTCCCCTTTCAACATCTAGTTGTTGGTTTTAATTTTGCTGTACGAGGCTACCTAGAATAAATCTAAATTGTTTTCCACATGAGAGTTCTTGAAATATTTTATAACAGAGAGTAGTCTTTTCTTCAAAGGATAAATGTCTCCAAACCCTCCCAAAATTCTTTCTGATATTTGCAGAGGGTTTCACGGACCTCTGGAATTTAGCTATTCTTTGCGTGAGTTTTTAAGCAATCAAATTATGGGTTTAACAAAATTCATGCTTGTTAACTATAAAGTTCTTGCTGTCATATCCAGTCTGGATATTAAACCAAGATTCATAGGCATAGAAATGCATATATTTCTGATTTTAAGGAAAACAATCTCAGTTTTATTATTTAAGTTTGCTAATGTCATTACGCTGGTGTTTAGTTTCAAGCACTTCAAATGCTACACTACACGTGTGAAATGAGTGGGGGCAAAGGCTGTACATCTATTTTCCCTTCGACCGTGACTAACCAAATGGTTTCACAATTCAGGTTGAACAAGACGCATCTTAATCTCTTCTGTGTTATCCGTAGTATAAAATTATCAGTATTCATTTTTACTTCTGATATTTAAAAAAGCAGTAAAGAGATTAATTTAGACACCATTTTGGCAAAGGGCACAGAAACATTTCTATAAAATATAGAAAGCATACTAAAATAAATACTATGAAGTATTTTTCCTCACATGGGGTTTATTTTAGGTGTCAACATATTTCATCATAAGTCATTTTAGTCTCTCATTTTTATTTTCACACCCTTGACTCACATCCAGATTTAAATTCTTTAAAAGGTCATACTAGGGTCAATAAACATTTCCTTATTTTAAATACATTATTTTAAAGCAGAAAATCTATCAACATGGAAATTGAGTATTTAGTCAAATATTAAGAATATATTTTAAATGGAAAGCTCACATGATAAGAGCCATTTCCTGATTGCTATCTGCCCAGATAGTCACTATGAATTTTTACTGCAATACAGAAACTATCTAGGCCGACTGAAGAGCCAATATCAGGAAAGAGGTAGTTCACAGTCCACCTGAATCATGACAACTACAACTGTCGACATATACTGATTGCATGCACAGCTTTTAACACCAGGCTGCCCTGCATGTATCACTAACTTTTTTTTTTTTTGAGACAGGGTCTTGCTTTGTAGTTCAGGCTGGCTCTCAGCTCACTATGTAGCCCAGGCAAGCCTCAAACTCAGCAATCCTCCTGTCTCTGCCTCCCCAGTTCTGGGATGACAGGCGTGAGCCACCATGCCCAGCACTGTGGTATGTGGTATTGATGGCTGGTGGGTGTGAGTCACCACGCCCAGCATTGTATGTGGTTACTAGGGATCAAACCAGGGACCTGTGCTTGTGAGGCAGGCACCAGAACCACTGAGCTAAATCTCTGGCCCTATCACTAACTTTTTGAAATGTTTTGCAAACATCACGCAAATATCCAAACACACACATACAACACAGGGAAGCACATTTCTAAATACATAGCAAAAAAGACTGAATGAACCATATTACCAGTGATTTCCCCCAAGAAATTGGAAACAGAGGCAAACAGGGAGCTTGAGGTTTTTAAAATTCACTCATAAGATGATACTGTCGAAAGATCTCAAGCGAAAATGTATTCCAGAATTTTTTTTCCTTCTGTTGAAGTTTGTTACATCTATACTAAACCTACTTTCTTGTTAAAATCCCCCATGAGGCATATGAAACAGTGATCAGTGTTGACGAATGGCTGGATTTAAAGCGGCGGTGTCAAACACATCAACCTAGAAAACCACAAATATAATCAGAACATGAAAATAAATGATTTATTTTTGGTCATCTTTTAAATTCCAAATTAGATACAGTTCCCTAACTTTAGTGGAAGCTCTGTATGAGTGTCTGCAGGTAAGGAAGCCAATAAAGGGCAGTGTTTGTCCCACTGAATTTCAGTGTCTCTGCACACTATCCTCTTGGCTGGCCAGATGACAGAGGCCTTTTCCAGACCTACTCTCTTTAAATAGACACCTACACTTTTTAAATAGAGTTTACTTGTTTCAAAGAAAGATTTTTTTTCCTTGAACTCAAATTGTACTCATTACCAGATCATGGACCTCTCAAGATGTGTTTGACTTGTAAACAAGTTTTTCTTCAGAAGAGTACATTAAAATCTTCTCTGTTTTTATTTCCAACACCAAATTAAAAAGTCCAATCATTTGCAGGATATCTCTAGATAGATATCAACTATCTTTTTTGGCCAATGGAACCAGCTCTACATAAAGGGACCTATTTGATTCAGAAAAGCTTACATTTCAAAGGAACGTCTCCAGTGCTGTCTGTAAACAGCTCTGCTTCTGAGCATTTGGGAACAGACAGGCCTCATGATAACATCCGGAACAATTGCTGGCACTGATACACAGAACTAAGTTTCAATTGTTGATTTAAAAAAAAAAAAAAAGCTAACAAAGTTCTGCGAACAGTAATTTATTTCCCATAGGTTCTTCTTTCAACAGTAACAGATGTAGTATGAAACATAATTACAAGGACCACCTTGCCTCTACATATTTTAGCATTGATTATTTCTTCCATGGGAATTCAGAGAAATTGTTTGGCAACCAAACATTAGTAACTTCTCGATATTTAAAGTTTATCTTATAGAAAATATTGTAAACATAATTGTTCAATTGCCTAACTCATTCAAAAACAGTCTGCAATGAAAAACAATATTCTCAAAAAAGTTAAAATAATTCAGTGTAATTGGCTTTATATTACTACTTAAAGAAAGTTGTGACTTGAGCTAATAGAATTAATTTTACTTGCATGATTACTGAAAGCTGATTACACCTGATTATATATATAATCTGCTGCCGTGGTATGATTACTGTCTTAAGAAAATGCATAATGTATTGTTCTGCAGCTGGGGATTCTTTTATCACTGAGGTTGAATACAACCTCCTATTTTTCTGCAATTTGTATACTACCAACAGGATAGGACCTTCCCATCTCAGAGAATAATTCAGGTTATGCATAATTTGAGAAAAATCACATATATCCAACAAGGTTGGGACTGAGTCATACATAGAATTGTATATTCTTGAGAAATTTAGGCATTAAAAGTGTGAGATGAGAAATATAATTCTTTTACTCTTAACAGATAAAAGTATAGAAGTCAGGTTATAACAAAAGAGTATGAATTGAACTTGCTGATAATGAACAAGAAAGGGTTAGTAAAATGCTTAGAAAAGGTGACAACTAAGCAGTAGTATTATCTGTCACCCAATGGGAACAATGTAAATCATAGTGCTAAACATTTAACTTAACTCACAGCTGGCACCATTTTATGAGTTCTTGTTCTTCCTTCGGTCATACCACAGTGTAAAGAACTACGAACCTTCTAGGGAAGAAGAATTCCTGGGACGGTCAAACAACTAGACTCCTTGTACCTGAACTATCATCATCATCATATCCCATATGTTTCAATAAATAAATGATCTTGGGAATAGCAATTTAAGTGAATCAAATACAGTGATCTACCTTTCCCCTTTTCTTTACAAAATAGGCCACTGAGTGTAAAGAAAATGTATATGGAGATGTCTACTTAGAGACTGTCATCATCATTATTGATAATTAATCATTAAGTTTATTAGTAATGTACACCACATAGCTTTACTTCCAGCTATACATAGAGAATATATTCAAACTGGAGTCTACTGCTGTTCAGAGAATCTATGTGTTTGAAGGCTATTTTACGAATAAAGGAAGTTGCTCTACTTGCTAGTATAACTATAAACCAACGACATACAACACATTGAGTACATGTGTACTGTGTTGAATGGTTTACTCATATTCAACTCCAGGAATATTATTGAAAGAGTATAACATGTCTTATAAAATGGGCTGTAACACCCAAAAATCCAAGATTAAAAAATATACATCCTCAGGATCACAGGTGCTTATTTCCTATCTCTTAAATTCTGTTTCTTTCAGTGAGATTTTTATATCTCTTTCCTCAACCAATTTCCAACTGGTACTTACCAGAGGGGTTCATCTCCTTACACAGTAGTATTCAGTTTAATTTTCTGCACAAAAAGTACAGTTATAATAAATCACTAAAACTTCTTTCTGATAATTTGTCATAGTAGATCAAAATTAATGCTAAGGTATAATTTACATTATCCCTACAAAAATGTCTAACCAAAAGAGAAAAGTATTTTCTTCAGAAAGAATCTCAAGTTAATAAACCACGTGAGGGTAGGACCTCATTATCTCTAGCCAGCTTGTCTATAATTATAGTAGGAAGACTCTATCTCAGGTCTAAAGCAGAGGGTTTGTATCAGGGCAGGGACTATTCTGAAATCTGCTTCCGTCTGATATCCTCGCACACTAGTCTCCCACTAAGTATACTGGTTCAGGTAAATAATTCAGATTTTAGAGATCAATCAGCTAGCACCTGGGTGGCTTGGCCTCCACTACAGCAAAATCCCTAAATATATTCCCTTGTGGATTTTAACTGCACACTGAAGTCACCTTCCCTGACTGGAAACTGTGTATTTGTGGCTGGGCTGGGGTTCAGTGAGCCTCTAGAGATGCAGACAAACCAGCTGCTAATTAACCAAGCACTGTCTTGACTATCAAACCACCGAAAACCCCAGAGATATGAAAAATATGGCTTTTCCACAGCACGAATTATAAATAGATACTGCAAAGTAGTAGGATGGCATACATTCTACCCAAAAGACAAAGTCTATTACAGACACAGATCAATTCAGATTACTCTGAAAATGTCCCTAGGATGTCAGATAATGTAGGTGCTTATGTTTTTTATTGAGAATTCAATAGACTGTGGGCCCCTCAAACAGAATGAATACATTAAGCAGAAGTGGGGTAAAAGTGAACAAGACTGTTCTCGTCAGCTTTCCCTTCATTGAGTGAATACTAACACCCACAACGTAAGGAAGATAGATGTAATTAGTTCACAGTTTCAGCCCAAGATCTGAAAGCTCTAAGGCACAGACGTCACGGCAGAAGGGTATGAGAGCCAAGATGCTCAGTCAGAAGCAGTCAGGAAGCAAAACAGGTGAGGAGAGCCACAGCCGAAGGGGTGAGGGGCCAGACACAGACCGGAAGGCCACAGAGACACACGAAGTGCACTCCGCCATCCCCAGAGTGCGTCCCAAAGCCAATCAAGTGGAAACTCCGCCCTAACTGTCACAAAATGTAATGGGAGAATATGGTTATACTTGTAGGAAAGTGGGTCCAGCAATTTAGGACTAATGGGTACTTGGTCACAGCTGTTGTTGCAAATGTCTTATGTCAAAGCAGCGAGGTGAATCTTAAGGCTATCTCAATTCATCTGTCTTGTAAGGAAGATGAAGGGAACAAAGAAAAAATTCTCAATTCTTTCCACCTACTCCCCATAACTAACATAGGGGTAAAAAAATAAATAAATAAATTCTGACAGGAAAGAGATCCTACATATAATGTTAATGCCATAAATTCATCATTAACGATCATCTCATCTTTAGATTGCTCTTGCTCTGAAGAGTCCCTAGAGTAGAATTTGAAAATCCACGTGAAAACTGATTTCCCTCTGTGTCTCAGCAGACCTTCTCTGTAAATCCCTCTTTCATCGGGAGACAGATAGAAGAAGAATGGAAATCTTACATAATTGGCTTTCTTGTATTTCAGATTTCTCAAATAAAAACCTCCTGAGTCGTGCTTGAAAACAGATATTGAAAAATGTCTTCAGAATGTAATATAATTTGGAACCTATATTATGCCTGTGTGAAAATAAAAGCTGAGATGAATCACAACATAATATTTGAAAGTGCTATAACACTAGGTAGAATATTATATATAATTTAAAACAGGCATGTGTATTTTGTATACTCCTAAATATATTTACAAATGTTACATTAGTACACAAGAACTAAAAAGTCACAAAAGATAATCCAAAAAAAGAACAGAATGATAAATGTGATAAAGTAAAACATTACAATAAGAGCTGAAAATTATATCGGTGAAACAATGAACACATTTTTTAAGAAGACAGCACCAGATATGAAAGACCTTATTAAGTGGCCACCAACAATACAACTGAATGAAATAGTCCTACAGGACTTCATTGACTTGCCAAAGTCTCTAAGAGCAAAGAACAGTAAAACCAAAACTAGAAACAAATCTCTTTCTCATGATGCACATAATTAATGTGGCTAATATTGTTAACTATTATTAAGGAACTGGTTTATAAAACATTAATAAAAAAGTTGAGGGCCAGGGATTTAGCTCCATGGTTCTGGCATCCGTTTTGCAAGCACAAGGTCCTAAGTTTGATCTCCAGTAAACACATACCAAAATGCCTGGCATGGTGACTCACGCCCACTAGCAATCAGTACCACATACCACAATGCCAGGTGTGCTAGCTCATGCATGTAACCCCAGGACTCAGGAGGCAGAGGCAGGAGGATTGCTATGAGTTTGAGGCTTGCCTGGGCTACATAGTGAGTTCAAAGCCAGCCTGAGCTACAAAGTGAGACCCTGTCTCAAAAAAAGAAGAAAAAAAGTTGAGAGTCAAACAACTTTGAAAAAACATAACATTTAAATATATGATTGGCAGACTTTGAAAAGACAGATATAAAGTTGTAATAATAGGGAATATTCCATAGTTTTACTTCTTTTCTTTACAGTATATGTTTCTTATAGAGAATATACTAAATAAGCATTTTTAAATTATAAGAATCTGTATATTCATTTTACTTTACTTTAGAAAAAAGGAAGTATTTTAGAAGGAAGACAATCTTTAAGTGGAATGCAGTAAACAGAAAGCAAGAATAGATTTATAAATTTTCAGAAATAAGAATAGAATTAAAAATGATTCAGAAATAAAATAAAATGCATGATAAAAATAAATATATTCACTTAAGGATGGATCATAACCTTAAGTTCTAGTCTATTTATATAGAATATAAATAAGTAACCAAGTTGGGAATGCATTTCAGAGTATCCCAAGGATAAAAATAAAACAAGAGAAGTACAGTTATTTTTATATTAATACCATCAAGAATTTCTCCCAGGAGCCTCTGTAATGAAGTGATGGAGTGAGTAACTTCCTTAATAACATCTTAAGAGTAGTTCAATGATAAACTTTATTAAATATTTTATCAAGTTTCAATATAAGCCAAAGCATAATTCCAATGCTTTCAAATTAATCATTAAGGAAAGGAATTCATTTTGAATTTTTGACTGCAAGCACAATAATAAACAGATTTTTACCCTTTATTTGCAAGCTATATCCTTGGGAAAGGTTAAGATTTTATGAGATTGTACTTCTTTAATACATGTTACACTTGCTGGTATTTTGCACCCTATTTAACTCTTCTTATGTGATTGCAAATAAAAAGCTTACATAAAGGAAGCTGTACAAATATTTCCTATGATATATTTGTTCTAAAAAAGTTAAGTTTCAGGGCCAGAGATTTAGCTCAGTGGTTCCGACACCTGCCTCACAAGCGCAAGGTCCAGAGTTCAATCCCTGGTAACCACATACAATGCTGGGCGTGGTGACTCACACCCACCAGCAATCAATACCACATACCACAGTGCCAGGTGTGGTGGCTCACGCCTCTAATCCCCACACTTGGGAGGCAGAGACAGGAGGATTGCCGAGTTCGAGGCTTGCCTGAGCTACATAGTGAGCTCAGGGCCAGCCTGAACTACAAAGCGAGACCCTGTCTCAAAAAAAAAAAAAGTTAAGTTCCAGGCCAAATACTAAACTTAGGACTTTTAAATAAAAGATGGATGCCTGGAATGTTACTAAAAACATATCACAGTGTCCAAGTCCTTATATCATCCTCAATCTTTTAAATCTCTAAGATAAATTAAAATATCCAATACTAATTTTACCTTTATAATTTATTAGCATAGCATTTTCTACATGTTTACTAGGCATTTGAATTTCTTCATCTGTCTTTTGATTTGGGATAACTGTACATTAATGGTATATTTATAATATTTTTTAAACAGAATCTACTATATACATTATGGATACTATCTGTCATTCGGCAGCATGTCAAATTTGTGATCTTCTCCTTTATGGCTTTTGAAGTGTTTATTTTTTTACAGTGGCAATTTTTTAAGGACAAGTGCCAGATGATGACACAAAGACTTGGGCCCTAACTGACCTTTCCAAGGTCATAAATGTCAATACTGGTGACTACAGGACGAGAAGGCTGAAGATCCCTTGCCTATAGGTGGAAGAAAAATAACAGAAAGGCCAGACGATATTCTGCAAGCTTTATCTTAATGTTCTTGAATATAAAATTCACATATATAAACATACACATATCACATGCACATATACAACCTTTTAAATATTTTTTACCTTTCAATAGACTACTTACTAAAGACCATTTTAGTTTCAAATGAAGTGAAATTGAGCCTAAAATAATCTTTAATTAAAAGAAGTTCAGAAAACCTGAACTATACTATGACGACGATGAGAGTTACAGTTTTGACTAATGTACAGAACCTCCCGGCCACTTAGAAGAGAGCCATTGAAATTCCTCCTGCTTCGTCATTAGCTTGCTCCCATAGAGAATTAGTTTATAATAGTATGTTGACAGTATTATTAGCATAAACGTATCATCATGTAAATGATATAAAATTCAGAACCACCTATACTATTATTTGTACTACAGTGAATCCATTCTCTAAGTTTTCTTCAAAAATAAGCAATACTAAATCACCAACTACATTTCACTATCTGACATGGGTGATTTAAGTATAACTTGTGTACTGAAATGAGGTTTCGTTTAGCAAATGCAAATTTTTAGGAAAACACAATTTACTGAATTTATAATTTACAAGGTACAATCATTCACAGCAGATGCTAGATACTTTACAGCCATTCCCTTCCAAAGAAGCTAAATTAAATGTTTATTGTATGAAACACCCAACAGTCCCTCATGACAATTTCACAATTTAAAATCATTCAGACAGATGGATTCATAAAGATCAGTCTATCAAAAATTAGTGTGAAAATAAAACAACCACATATGGATTTTTTAAATAAAAAAATCAAGGAATCTTTTCTCATTTATCTTATTCACAAAAGTTCCTGACAGAGTTACATGAACTTACAACACTTGTAGATTTTTTCCATTAAGATTGCTCCCTAAACTTTGAGATGCTGGAAGCAAATAATAATCTTTACATAATCTTATTTGAAGTAGCTATCTTCCAAAATACACTTTAATTGAATTTTGATCTAACCATCTCTTAGGACCTAACAGTAATAAATATCATCAGACTCTTTGTTCTTGTACTTTTTTAACCATGTCAAAGAAAATACACAGGAGCTGTCAATGTAAGTAACTGTCCGTGCTTAACCATTACTATAGTTAGGTATTATGTGACTCTCACTGCTGTAATGTATGTAATCGTAGGCTTTCCGCTTCCTACAGTGAACCATCATCAATATTTTTAACATGCACAGTAAACACTTAAAGTCACGAATGGACACTCAGGGCCTAAGAGTGGGCAGTGCCAGTCTTCATGACCCCAGGTGCAGATGCGAAGGCCAGTACACAGGAACACACTAACAAAGTCCAGAATGGAAGGGGTAAGGAACAGCTTGCATCTCCAGGCTTATAGTAAGAAACTGATGTCATTTTTTCCTTTCTTTGTTACTGAGTTTATTGCTACATTTTAGGTATATTATGATCTCATTCATCATTGAGAATTTGTACCTGTACCTGTCATTCACATGCCAAACCCTCACACAGGTCCTGAAAATCCTAGGAAAAGTAGTTGAAAATTATGCCCCCACAGGAGTTCACAAGCAATCGGGGGAAAGTGGATAATCATAACGGTTACAAAACACCACGGCTCTGCACTAACAAAAGGAGGGGTGAGAGAACCCACGGCTGATACTCAGAGTTGACAAGAGATGCTGCCAGAGGACAGAGAATTTACTCTGTGTCCAGGACCAGCATCACTGGAAGCTCAGAGCAGGAGCCTCGTGCCTGCACAGGAAGCGCTGGCTGAGGGAGCAGATGGGGAAGGCTGGACTCCTCCTTGAAGGAAAAGGCAACTGATAAAAAGCCTGTGAAAGACGCGATTAGATTTGTCAGACAATAGAGCTACACAGCTAATCTAAGACACAGGCGTGGTGGCTTGTTTCATTCAGGACCCTTCCAAAAGCATTTGTCCAGAGAAGACATGAGGAGAAATGTGTAAAAGATGCAGCTGAAAAGGTAAAAAAATGACGCACTACGGAATGCAGATTTCATGAGGCAGACAGTGGAAACCGCTCAGCACTGTTCCTTCCATACACACCAAGCTTCTTTCAGTAAATGCTTGGTGAACACATTTGACTGAATGAGTTTTCTAACAATAAACAGAAATTAAGACTGGCACGTGTACATATTGATATGTTATTCATAGTCAGACTCACAATGGCAAGTTTTATATATGTTGGAACCAGTGCATAATTCCTTTGATTATCCATATGGCAAGGAATTATTTAATGTTTAATTTTTAAGGTATCATGAGATAGGATGGTATAATGATAACAATAGCAGCAATGATGTGCACATCAGTAATGACGCATCTCATGTCTTTAGCCTTCTGTTTTCAAAGCCCCTTGACACCGACCTTATTTGGTTTTTATGTAAAGTTCACAAGGTTTTAGGGACATAATGCACATATACTAAAATTAAAGTATAACAGCTTTTGGTTAGGTATCGAAATTGGCATCTAAGATGAAGAGGAAATAAATGCAAAGTTGCAAAATCACAGTGTGACAGCATTGTATCATTTTCCTATTCCTGGGACTTCTTCATTCTGGGGGGCCTAGTATCTGAAAGAGATTTTTAAAATTTCACTGACTTTTGTGTCAAAAACAAAGCAATCAAAGGTCTTTGATATTTAATGTATTTTTATGTCTACTTTAACAAATCATACATCTTTTCTGTCCACCTATAACTTTCTTATCAGCTGATTTTGACCACAAGTGTTTCAGATATACAGAGGAGGACAGTGGAAATAGTAGGTGTATCATAAAGCTAAGTTAGTGGGCTGTGAAATATGATAGAATGGGATGGGGTGGAATGGCACTAGATAGAGTAGAATAGGCAAGGGAAGGAGTGGCATGGCATGGCACGGCATGGCATGGCATGGCATGCAATGAGATGGCAGGACAAGGCCAGACTATGTTGCAACAGAGTAGAAAACCCCAGAGTCTTTTACATATGCGGAGGGATTTAAATGATGAATGATGAAAGCGTTTATACTCTGTATCAGCTGTCTGGCTCAACTAGAAAGATACCTAAATAGCATAGAAATCCCATGATTTGGCTCATAGGAATTTTTAATCCCTTCCTCTCCGTGTTTAAATTTTGTACTTTGCATTCATTCCTGAATGGCTTTGCAGCAGCTTTGGAGAGTAGTATCAAAGCTATGTAATCCATATTCCTCTTTGTTTTTATAGCAAACATTACAGGGTAAAGACAAGTTTAAAATACACACAGAGCAAAAGTTTTACTCACCATCAGCAATTGAAGACATTAAATGAGGCTACAGCATCCAGGGGAAAGTAACTTCATGACAAAAATGGATGGACAGCAACATGTTTATAATTAACAAGAAAGACATGATATTCTGGAGACAGGAAGCTGAATGACTGAAGGTGTGATGCAATGACTGATGGAAGACATGAGACAGCAGAGCAAGAGAGGAAAACAAATTATCACTTACTCATTTTTGTCACTGAACTAATACAAAATATGCATTGCATCCCTACCTCAGGGAAGGCACTGTTCTCACTAACACAAGGGATTTATGTCTTAATGAGGGGAGACACACTACATGCAACTCAACGAACACACACCTTGATGACTGGCAGTAAGGGCTGCGGGGAAAGCAGGATAAAGTTAATGTAGGATGAGGTATGATTGCTATTTTACAGAGAAGGTTAAAAAAAGCAATTGAACATATTTTGAAAATGAGATGCAGAGAGCAACACGGGTATCTGGGAGATGAACTCCCTGAGCAACAGAAGCAAACAAGCATGCTCAGTGCACTGACAGTAGGGTGGCAACCAGGGCGAGAGAAGCCACAGCTTCCTGGTGTCGGGCCGGAAATAACTCTGCCTCAGTCCAAGGGAGACAGGAAGTAGTGAGCTGAGGACGCACAGGGTAGGCTTCTGAAAGCTCCCTCAGGCTGCTAGGCTTTTTTAAAAAGAACAGGGCTCCGATTTCTCAACATTCTCACTAACAGTTATTCCTTTGCGCATTATCCTAATAGATATGAGCTACCATCTTATTGTGAGTTTGAGTTGTATTTTACTGATCATCAAAGACACTGAGCATCTTTTCATACCTCACTTATGTGACTTCTTGTCTATTGTAGTTTTTAGTCCAATTTTCAACTAAGGTTTTCTTTGTTTTTGTTTTCTGCTACTGAACTGTAAGAGTGCCTTAAATATTTTAGATATTAAACCCTTATCAGATACATGGTTTAAACATATCTTCCAAGGCTACCTTTCCCTCTATTGATTATTTCTTCTGCTGTCCAAAATCTTTTCAGCCTGCTACACACTGCTGATGGGAATGCAAAATCGGCAGTGTGGTGCAAAACAGTGAAGAGTTTTCTCAAAAATTGAAAATAGTGTCAACACACTATCCAGCAATCCTACTGTGAGGTAAATATCCAAAAGATTTGAAAATCTAAATGCCTTTCAACAGATGAATGGTAAAATGTGCTATCTACATACAAAGGAATATTGCTCAGCCTTATAAGATAAGGGAATCCCGGCACATGCAACAACATTAAGGACCATGCTAAGTAAAACAAATAAGTCACAGCAAGACAAATATTGAAAGAATCCCCTTACGTGAAGTCTCTAATACAGCCACACTCATACAAGCAAAGAACTGAACTGTAGTGCCAGAGATCAGGAAGGATAAAGGAAGGGAAGGTGTCATCAAATTTAGATGTGCAAGGTGAACAATTTTTAGAGATCTTCCATACAGCGCTATGCCTGTGCATAGCAATACTGTATTTTACATTTAAAAATCTGCCAAAAGGATAGATCTCATATTACAATATTCTTAGCACAATAATACTAAATGAAAGACCAATGGTGAAAGACACAACTAGCAGGATTGTAGCAGAAGTTGAGCGGACAAGATTTGGTCATAAGTTAATGGTAGAAGGGCAGAAGAAAGAAGAGTCCAGGAAGACTGCCTCAACAAATAAAGATACAAAATGTGAAAATCTAAACTGAAGGAATGAGTAAACAAACCGGTAAATAAATAAAACAAGGAGTCTTGATGTGTAAATGTTCACATTTGGAATAGTCTGACAAAGTTGTACCCTGTGAAGAAGGGCTAAGCAGGTTAGGACTGGGGCTTGCCGATGTGCTCTGTGTATGGCAGGGGCTCCACACATGAACAAGCGCCCTCTATTTCTTTAAGGGTTAAACGACACTAATTCTGAAACAGAAAAACAGAGCCTTCCATTTGAAGTAATCAGTTAGTCCTTGGAGCCAAAGCACATTAAGACACTGATGTGCCCGCAACAATTGGTTGTTACTCCAGCCAGCTAAGGCTGGCCAGGCAACGAAGGTAATTGTACTAAGGATCAAAGTGCTGAGCTCCTACAGAGAGGCAAGTGCACACACTGCCAATATTTCATCATTCAAAGGTACTTTCCTTCTTTTTCTAATACGAAAGCTATAAAAGGGGGGAAAAACAGCCCCTGAAAGTGCTATTGTTAAGACCAAAAACTAATTAGTCATTGCTTCCCAAAGTGTTATGTGAAATGTCTCCAGAAATAACGGCCTGCTTTCTCAGATTTTATAGGTTTGCTGAGTCTAGTGTTCTCTGGAATTTCCTGTTTCCCTTGCTAAGGAAGATTGAGTAAACTTTACAAGTCATCTTGAATAACACAAACCTTTCAGTAAAGGCAATCATTTGTGGATTCATAAAGTATACAACTAGACTTGAAATAAGGATGAGAATGGAAATAAAAGCAATTCCAAGATTGTGTATTTGAATGTGTGTAGATTTTGGCTATTATATGCCTGAGATAGATCCTTTGTACTCTCTGAAGATGCTGAATGAAGTTTTAACATGTTTCTCATTTTTTTATCATGCATCAGAAGAATTCTGGTTTAATATGCTTACCTAGTGTCCTTAAGGTTTGAAAATAATTTGTGTCGATTCATTTGTAGGTCATGGAAATACTTCTGGACAAAACTGTGATTTGATATTAAATACCACTATTACTACACTTTAGAAAAATATTTAGATTCTCTGCTTCTTACTAAGATTTTTCTTAAATGAATCAGTATTTGTGTAAAGGCTGCCATTCTTTGGAAACTCACTTGCCAATCTGACCTTCAGGGAGAGAAAAAAACCTAACAAATGACTTTTGCTCAGCAGTTACCTTCAGAAGTTCCCATGAACAACAGATAAAAATATAAACCACTAAGATTTCTCTTCTAAAGCTCTTGATGTACTGTCAAACAATTTCCCTGGAATTAGTCCACCTGATTCCAGTACATGTGGCTTGTAATTATGCCTGATTTACTTAGAAGAAACACTACAGCAAAATCAAATGCAAATAATGAGTCGATTCCTGCAATTGTATATCCACATATTGCTGTAGTAACATATGGATATAGCCTATTCCCCGCACTGAGACTTAGCAGTGACTTAGTTACAACTGAAGTGAAAATAAATATTTTCGCTGTTGTATCTTCCCAAGGATAAAATATATATACAACCCAAGTAGAAGTTAGGTTGGGTTTGAATTCATCACAAGGGATATAATTATGGAAGTATCAAATGGACCTACTGAAAGAGGCATGATGACCTTACTATGCAAGTTTGGATGTCACATCTCAAGTTTGGTTGAAAGGATTCTCCATTTATTCCAGAAAGAGCTCAAGTCTCAATTCTTTCTGTAAATGTGACATACAATGACTGCGTCAATGCTATCTGTCCAAAAACACAGCCCACAAGGTATTTTTGCTTTCCACCAAAACAAAAATATTTTGGTACTCTATTAACTGGAGCCACGTGTAAGACTTAGTCCATTCTGATAATTAGTTGACAAGCTTCTTCAGGAAACAAAGAGAAAGCTTTCTCCCTAGGACATGTCACCCGCCCACTTAGCTGTGATTTGAGAATCATGCCATCTCCACCATCAGCCCTGCCTTGTTGTTTCAGGGCGACAGGAGTACTTGCAAATTAATGTTACACAGTACCTGGCTTTCAAAACAGTCACTGGAATGTGTACCAGATCCAAACCAGCATCTTACAATGATATCTGTATCTGGCTGAACAAACTTATGTGTGATTATATTGTTTACATTTTTTGAAAATTTTTCATCAATTTAGACGCAATCTAGGAAGCTGTCTGCAATTCTCACCCAATTAATTTTAATAAAAGCCAAGACTGAACTGTCTGAAAGCTATTTTATGACAAGAAAAAAACTATTATGCTGGGTAATTAAAGTTCTTAATGAAAGTATTTTTACAAATCCCTCCTAGGTAACCCACAAGTATCTTTGCTATAAAACAAGTAAGTGCTAAAAAATTAAGTACACAATACTATAACACTTGAAATTAAATAATCATGAAATATGTTATCATATTTATTATTTCATGTAACAGCTAAAGTTGATGGAGGAGAAAGTTTGAGATGATCTTATTGTAAAAGTCATATAATTGCATAAAAGCTATAAAGGTAAACTTAAAATTACTACATCACTTTTACTTCTGAAGCATTATGTCATTATAGAAGAGAAAGAAAAAATTCTGAAACTTTAAATTTCATATAAACATTATATATGATTATAAAGCCTAAAACTTCTAGAAGTTTTATATAAAGCTTTTATTTTTTCTATTTATTTTGTGTTTCAAATATTTAGATA
>PVIC010021242.1:16840-28850 GCA_004025085.1 Thryonomys swinderianus
TAAGGCAGCCAACAATTTCTTCCCTCCCTGTAAATATGCACAATTCCTCTCACCAAAGATGGAGCTCATGCTCCTTCCCGCTGCACGTGGACTGGCCTCGTGATCAGCGTTGGCCACTAATGCGGTGTCAGTCGTACCGTTCGTGCCGAGCCAGATGTTTAAACACATCTATATTTTTATGACCTTCTGCTTTCATTCTTTCAGGAATCACCCCTCATGTGGGAAACAAGAGACTAGGAATGACAAGAAGCTGTGTGGAGAACGGCCTTGAAATCTAGAGCCACCTGGGTTTTCCACGCCAAGCCTCAGCTAAATGCCCTAAAAGCAAACAAACCATTCAGACAAATACTGTCCAAATGAGCAAATAATTGGTTGTGTTTTAAGTCGCTCCACTTTGGGGTTAATATTTTACATATTCATAAGAGAATGAAACAATGGTTCATTAATTCTGTTCGCTTCAGCCCGTGCTATATGCACCTTGTAATATTTTGTGAATAAAGCCCTCACCTAATGATATATCTAGTACAGAGAAAGAAAACTGTCTTAATATTGTCAAAGAAGAAATCCTTAGGATTACTTATTTCCTAAAAGTACAAATGAAGACATCTATGGTACAATCAAGCACTGCAAATGCACAACCAAAAGGAAAAGGAAAATTAAGACTTTTGTTGCAATGTTCACTTTGTCAAAGCATACAAAACTAGGAAGTTTAAAATACTCATCAAAGTCAGGAGGATGATAGATGCCTAGAATCTCAGCACTCTGGGAGGTTGAGACAGAAGTATCTCAAGCTGGAGCTCAGTTTGGGCAACTTAAAAATTTAACATAAGTACGTCACAGAAAGGGGTGAGGGACAGAGCACAGCGCAAAGGCCCTAGGTTCAATTGCCAATATTGGGGGAAAAAAAGGTTTTCTGGAAATAAAAACAAAAGATAACTGCTGTCAATAAACTAGTGTCTTAGGTAAATGTATTATAAAAATGTTAATAAAATTTGATAGTTTAACACTGTTGTAATTTTAGTGTTTTACTAAAAAGTGTTTCTCACCCAACAGTAGCTCATGTAACATGACTCTGGACAGAAACTAATTACTCCTACCGTGGGCATCACAGCTGTTTTCACACAGTACTTTGGAGGCATGTACTTTACATCTGTCAGATGTAAAGTTTTAAGATCTAACTCCTCCATCTCCAAACTAAGGACTGTGGAGAAGCAGCAGAATTATTAACAAAACCTTAAAATAGGCAATGAGTCTAGTGAAGGAAGAAATAACCTTCAACCTAATCCATCTGAAAGTCAGTGGCAGCTTTTTTGTTTTCTTGGTGTTTGTTTTGTTTTTGTTTTAAGCTAATGACAGGTTGGGCTCTAGCCTGCTGCTACTTCTTTCTCTCTCCAAGTCCAAACCCCACAGTGATTCCTTCCTTTCCCATGACCTCTTGCCAGACTTCTGCTTTCTTTCCCCACAGGCCTACTTTCCCCCTCCTTTGAAGATTTTGCTTTATAAAATCAATGTCTCACTCTTGCCTAATAGAGTGCTCTTTGGAGACTATCACTATAGCCCAGTGAGTAGATTCAGTTTTTCCTCGTATGTGCAAGCATTTGTTTATCATCTATATACTCTGCCTGCATATCCCCCAGCCAGGCTCTCTGGCCTACTAACATCAAATCTCTTGTTGCTGCTGCAGGGCTGGCTGTCCATTATCCACGGCTTTCCTCTAGCCCTTTCTCCCTAATGATCACTGTCCCGTGTTTCCTTTAATAAACAGATTCAAAAAAAAAAAAAAAACAAGATGGAGAAATTGAGAACACGGGGAAGAGTTTACAGACTTTTTCTCTCCAGTTTTATTGTCCACTAGAAGATCAATGCTAGCAAGGGAAAAAGGCTTTAGTGTACTTGGAGAGAGAATAAACCAGCCCTAAAGCACTCACTTCCAGATGTGAAAATGTGTCCTCTTTCTATCATCTGGGAAAATAAATGGAGTAAAAATATGATAAGATCTACATTTAGATACAGTGAGAAAGCACAAGGATATGCAGTGGCTCCTAAAAATAGACTTCAGCAGAGAATGACATCATGCCAATCACAGCAAAACAAGATCAAGGCATTAAAGATAGACTCAGACCAGGAGCCACTAACAAACACCATGATCCCTTCTGGGGTTGGCCCCGCCCCCAGCTTCCACAAACAGTAATAACCAGCCTTTCAAGAGTTAGTGCTGCCCTTGCAAGAGACTGTTTCCACTCAGGGCCCTCATTAATCTCGCGTGTTCACCGTGAGTCTAACCACGTGGTGGGCTAGAAGTTAAGAGGCTGCTCTCGGGGAGCTCCAGGCTCACTTGGGAGGTAAACTCACCCAGCCGTGACACCGAGCTGCCAAGACGCAGTGACGGAGATTGCGCAGGAAATGATGCCCTGGAAGCTTCACTCTGTGAACATACGAATCTGTCCCCCAGCTTCAAAGTTACCTCATTTGGATAAAATTTCCCCGTATCTTTCCAGAAATACAAGGAATCGTGTTGTTTCTTTTTTTCTTTCTTCTCCTTTTTACTTTCTTTTCTTCTCTTTTTCTCTCCGTTTTTACAAAAATTTCTATTTGCTCATTTTAATGCAAATTTTGAAATAAAGGGGGTTTGGGAGGAATTGCCTGCTATTTACTTGCTTCATAAGTAACTACTTTGAAATTGTTCTGGGAAATTATTCTAACTATGAAATAATTTCCTAAAAATACTATAAAATCAATGAGCTGTAACATTTTAAAAATAGAGCTTCCAATAAGAATGCACAGCTGACAAGGTAAGAAGGTAGAGAGAGTTTACAAGGCGAGGAGAGTTTTAAAATAAAGCAAAATAAGAGACGAGGTGAAGCGATGAACTGCCTGTCCAGCCCCGTCCTCACTGAAGCTCTCTGTCTGCACCGCTGGGGCCGCTGCGCCGGCCACAACCGTCCGGCCTCCGGTCTTCCCCGGCAGCCGGACCCCACCCACCCGGGCGCAGCTCCCTCGCCACGCGGGCCTCAGGGGCGCACCCCGGGCTCCACCCTGGCTTACTTCCTCCTGAGCACTTGTCACTACCGGTACTTAGTCATCATCTTCCTAAGCACCTCTGTTAGGACCTGGGTTTCCAAACAATTATTTTGTTTTTACCCCGAGTCCCTGTGATCCACATGATGATCAGAGAGATTAGTTATAATAACGTTTATAGTCGGTGGGGGAAAAAAGCCTAACTAACTAAATAAACGCTTTCAGAAGAAATCAGCCTGTAGTATGAATTCCGTAAGTTATTGGTATGCACAGTCTTTATCAAGTAGAAACTGAAACATCAGCGATACAAAGAGATAACAGAAGCATAAAGAGAGCACGTATTCCGTTCACTGTTGCATTATTAAGCCGGATGTCTGCTTCAAACCCGGACTATTTACTGAGGCTTTATTACTACAGATGAGGCGGGCGCACTGGACTCTGATACCGTTAGCTCCTGCAATCACAGTAAGTAACCCAAGAGGGGCCCGTGTCTTCTGCAAACAAAATAAGCGCAGGAAGTACACCTATTCCTGGGCCTGAAATTCAGACTTCATGTCAACAGTCTCGAAACATAAATAAATCATGCAGCGTAATCAGATAGTGTGCTTGTCCCAAGTGAAGGAAAACTACATTTACGAAGAGATTGTTTGTTCGTTCCTGCCTGGCCTTCCAATCAACTGTAGCAATTTATCTAGTCTCAGTGGTTTATGAGTTTCGTTTATCTCATTGGAGGCTGTTTCCCCATCCCAAACATTTCTGTAGAACAGCAGAGCTTTTCGTTTTTTTTTTACAAAATGGGGCTGTTCCCGCAGTGGCTGTGCCTGAGGCTGTACTACGCAGGTGCGGGCCTCCAAGACTCCCGGCAGCCATCTCGGGAGAGCTGTGCCCTTCCCCAGCGACAGGAAACAGGCTGTGGGAACTTTCACAGGAATGGTGGATGCTTGTAATTTTTAATGAACCTACCCACTGACATCCTAGCAGCTATTGTCATAAAGAAACCAGAACACTTTTATAAAAATGGAAATATTTTTAGGAGATCTTACCAAAAGAAAAGATTTATTTAAAAAATAGGTCACACTTCTTGTGGAATGTCTGTTTCTTTTGGTTTCCAACCCTTTTCAAAGGCCTAAAAGGCTCATTTCAATGAGAGTGTAATTTATCATTCTCCTCTTCAAATAAAGCTCTGAATAATAACAGAAGCAATATGCAGTGTATAGAATAGAGTCATTTCTCCACTTTGGCAATTCGGGAAAGAAACGGTGCCACAATTTGAAACCACCCTAAAATCGCATCTTGCTTGGAGAAAGGGGCAGAACCAACACAGACTCAGAGCCTTGCCTTCATGTAACCCCTTCAGAAGCTCCTGAAGTCTTTAAGACTCAATTTCTTTATTCTGAAAACAAGAATTACAGGTACCTTCAGAACTGTCATAAATACCAAATGATATATTTCTTAGTGTATAAATAATTAACACATTTATTATTATCACCATTAAAAAGGTCATTTTCTTGCCGGACGTGGTGGCTCACGCCTGTCATCCCAGCACTCGGGAGGCAGAGACGGGAGGATTGCTGAGTTCACGGCGGCTTGCCTGGGCACCATAGTGAGCTCAGGGCCAGCCTGAACTACAAGGCGAGACCCTATCTCAAAAAGCAAAAAAAAAAAAAAGGTCATTTTCTCACTCACCATATACTCGTGCCAAACAGTGAGGAGCAAGTCAATTTCACGTTGTCATTCAAAAAAAAAACAATATTAGGAATCAATCCAAATTAAAAAAAAAAAAGTTTCCAAATATTGCTTCTAAGAGCTAGGGAAAGAGTTCAGTGGCAAATCTACTACTGAGAAAAGAAAGAAAAGTATACAAGGAACGTATGATAAATATTGTGACATAAGAAGAAAATGTTCAAAAAGAAATGGCAACTGGGTGGGGGCAGCAGAAAGCAAAGAAGGGAAAGAAAAAGCGGGACGGTAAAAAGAAAAAGAGGAAACAAAGCTTATGTGTATGGGAGGCTGGGGGCCGTTGAAGGGAGGGCAGGACAATAGAAACAGATAAGATTCAAGATACATTCTGTAAGGTACAACTGCCAATGAGGAATGTGATCATAATGTATACCTAAAATGTATCAATAAACTCAATGTATTAAAAGATAAAATATTTTTATAAAGAATTATAAGAATGGAATGAGCTGGTCACACGGATACATCCCACAGTTCATATTCTATGAGATGTACAAATACACTTCTCTCAATAGCTAAAGCTAACAGGGGATTTGAACACAGTCCAACAGTTGTTTCCCAACCACTGGAGCATACAAGACAGTAAAATAAAAATGTGATGAGGAACCAACAGAGGATAGACTATCCTCTTGTACTACTGTCAAGAAATGACTTTGAAAACTGAAAAATCTTGTCACCCTTGGATACCCTAAAAAATCCAATACAGCATGAAATGTCATCCATCTCTAATAATGTAGGAATGACAAAGTACAACGTAAAGGCACAAAAGAAGGTTTTAAATGAAGCAAACATAGTTTTGTGAAAAATTCTGTATGTTATTATGTAGCCTGATAAAGACATCGTTAAAGACAAATATTTCTACATAGCCATACTGTGGGAGCTAATCTAGTTCATTACCTACAGTCATTTTATTTCATTAATTTATTGAACATAAGTTTGTGTGACTATTTTTTATTTCTTTATCTTTCCCATTTTCTTAAATCAAAGTTTTTATTCTCTGAAGGAAAAAATTAAGTACCAAGTCACAATGAGTAGCCAAAGCAATACCATCCATCCTAAGTTTTTATCTCTGAGGCAGCCACTTCAGCCTGCAGCCTCAGACATGTCTACTCCATCTCTGTCCCAAATATGCTATTTTCAACTTGGAGTAAACGAACTCAGTTTACTCTTCTGCCTGAAACAACGATAAAAGTAAACGAGACAAAAACCCAAAATAATGGTCTTCAAGATTCTAGACTTGGAGCCACAACAGGGTAGTAGTCCTAAAGGACAGAGGACAAAAGAAGTAAGTCTTGAAATTGTCCAAGGCTGTTGCCATCAAAGAACTTACAGGTGGTTGTAGAGAGATGAGGGGCCCGATGAACCTCTGGATTTAAGGGGACAGAGGTCAGACACCATGGACAGTAAAGAGTTTGGGCATTCGGCACAGAGTACCAGAGAGAGCAGAATGGAACTGAAACGCGGACGACCTGTACATGGTCTCCCTGGGGTATTCAATAGAGTCGATATGAATCGTATGTATGAAGAACTACTGGTGGGCCGGGCGTGGTGGCTCACGCCTGTAATCTCAGCACTCGGGAGGCAGAGACAGGAGGATTGCTGAGTTCGAGGCTTGCCTGGGCTCCATAGTGAGCTCAGGGCCAGCCTGAACTACAAAGCGAGACCCTGTCTCAAAAAAAAAAAAAAAAAAAAAAAAAAAAGAACTACTGGTGGGAGAGCAAAGAAGCACCTGCAAAACTAGCAGTAACAGTGACCAGTGCTCACATACTCTGGAGGGATGCCTATTTCTATTAGCCTGACAAGAAAAATTCATGTATTTTATTAAAGTCTCACTTCATTTTAGCACATGCAGTACAGCATCCAGGAGGATGTTGTGTCAGTACCAGGATTAAGTAGTCCAAACTATTTACTACTCCGGCTTTGGCCATACTTCAGTCACTGCACCAGTACAGAGAGAGGCACACATCTTAAAATCAACACTACAAGGACAGTACAGTGTATCGATGGCATAATTGCTGCTCAGAATAAAGCAACAATACAAAAGTATCCCACAACAAACAAGTTAAAATACACAGTGACTGAATTCCAGTAAAAATTAGTAAACATTCAAAAAAAAGCAAGAAAACATGACATACACCAGGAGAAAATACAACAGTCTAAAATGATGTAGCATTGAAACATGAGCTAGCACCAAAGTAGTTATTAAAATTAGCATACAAAGAGAACTGGGGATTTAGCTCAAGTGGTACTGTGCCTCGTTTGGAAGCACAAGGTCCTGAGTTCGAGCCCCAGTACTGCAAAAAAAAAAGCATAGCTTTTAAAATTAACATATAAAGATATTAAGACAGACAACAAAAATGTACTCAGTTGTTTTAAAGTAGAATTATGGAAGATACAAAAGAAATGATAGAAAATGAGATTTTAGAAGTGAGAATTTCAACGTGTGAGATGAAACACACCCTGGAAGGGCTGGACACCTGCGCAAACAGAGCACGAGAACAGACTGGGGATCTTGAAGGCCAGCAAAAGAAATTACATGAGAGGAAATACAGAAAGAAGATAAGAAAATAATAAAGCAAAAGTGAGCCATAGGATGACTTGAAGCATTTGTAATCAGAGTCCCCAAGGAGATAGGAGAGGAACTGAAAAATATTTAATTTCTCAATTCCATAAAATCTATATACCCACAGATCCAAGAACTCCAGTGAAACCCAAGCACAATGAATATGAAGAAAAATCAATGAAAATACTTCATAGTCAAATTTCTCAAAACCAATGATGGAGATATTTTAAAACTTCACGGTAAAAAGGGGAAATATTTTACATATTCTGAGTAAAGGTCTATTTGATATACAGAAAAAAATGAAAAAGAAAAGACAGCAGATATTTTACTAGAAACAATATGGGCAAGAGGATGGATACAATTAGTTGAGCAACTGAAACATTTAAAACACAAGATGATAGCAACTACAAATTCGATAACTATGGTAAGATAGCACTAGGAACAACCTTTCCAAATTAATGGGACAACTTAAATAGAAAAATTGCTTGCAATCACTACTGGAGCTCACTCAAGAAGAAGTATGTGCCCAAATATTTCTGTATCTATTATAGATTTGAATATTTAAAACTTTCCTACACAGAAAACATGAGATCTAAAATATTCAAATAGGTAGTAAAAACACAATACCAATTCCACACAGCTCTTCCAGAAAAATGAAGACAACATAATAATATCCAAACTCTACATACAAGGCATTAATTTGGCACCAAATCAAGTCAATATCAAGGCACTAACATATTAAAAGGATAATACATCATAATTTAAGAGGTTTAACCTAAAAATGTATGGATGATTAACATTTAAACATCAATCAATGCAATTCCTCATGTTAACAAACTAAAAAAGAGCAAGAATTCACTCAAAAGAACAGTAATATTTCCATACTTGAAATCCACAGAACATATATAAATGTGACATAACATATATAATTATCCCAGAACTAAAATTTGAAATAATCTTTTTTAAACGAAGACATTTGCAAAACTGTAAGTGAACACAGGTGCTGCAAAAATCTGATATTGAATAGTAACTTACATGCATACAGTTTGAACAAATTTCTCATCACACAAAAATTAAAAGAAAAAGAAAAAGGCAAGCAAAACCTGGAATAAGCTTTTTTTTTTGAGATAGGGTCTCGCTTTGTAGTTTAGGCTGGCCCTGAGCTCACTATGGAGCCCAGGCAAGCCTCGAACTCAGCAATCCTTCTGACTCTGCCTCCCGAGTGCTGGGATTACGGGCGTGAGCCACCACGCCCAGCACTGTGGTATTTGGTATTGATTGCTGGTAGGCGTGAGTCTCCACGCCCAGCATTGTATATGGTTACTGGGGATCGAACTCAGGACCTAGCGCTTGTGAGGCAGGCGCTGGAACCACTGAACTAAATCTCCAGCCCAGCAATATTTTAAGAAGGTAAATTTTCACTCATCATAAAAATGAAGCAAACACTGTGCAGCACTGTATGACAACCTGAAGTGCCTCACTGGTCCTCTGTTGGGCTTTTGGTAACTTACTGCCTCAATATTTGCTGCTATGGAGACAGCGGCGCAGGCTCTGGGTAGATCCTGAGGGAGGCACAGCATTGCTGAAGTGCAAGGGCAAACATCTGAGGGGCAGAGGGTACATATTATCCAAAGTGGAAATACTTCAGGACTTCAATATTTTTAAAACTGGTATAATTATACCAATGTGAACTGGCTGGATACCAGCTCCAGGGGCATTCAAAACAGAAAATATATGCTTTTAAGTGACTGAGACTTACACTAGTCTATCAGCTCATGTACTAAGAAGTAACTACTAGAAATTCAGGAAGAACAGTGTATTGGAAGGTCGGAGCCTAAAAGTTCTTGCCCAATTTTAATTAACTACAAACCATGTTAACTGTCAAGTTACTTAAGGTCTCTATGTTTGGTTTTTTCCTCTTTAAAACTGGAAGAAAGATCTGAGACCCAAGGGATCAGATACAGATAGCAAAGAACAGAAAAAAAGAAAGACACAAACAGGTCATAGAATAAAGAGACAGGGAATTCTATGAAAGTACAGAATCAGGACAAAATATAAAGTGTTACATTAGATATGCTCTAAAATGTTGTTGAGACAAATAAAGTAGCTGAGATTAAAAACAAAAATCCAGGGCCAGAGACTTAGCTCAGTGGTTCTAGCGCCTGCCTCGCAAGCGCAAGGTCCTGAGTTCGATCCCACTGATCACATAGAATGCTGGGCATGGTGACTCACACCCATCAACCATCAATACCACATACCACATACCACAGTGCCGGGCGTGATGGCTCACGCCTGTGATCCCAGCACTTGGGAGGCAGAGGCAGGAGGATTGCTGAGTTCGAGGCTTGCCTGAGCTCCATAGTGAGCTCAGAGCCAGCCTGAACTACAAAGCGAGACCCTGTCTCAAAAAAAAAAAAATCCAACTCAACTATTCTCTACTTTTTCATTAAAAATTCAGCATGGCTAGTCTCCAAAACTCACAAGAGGCTTTTCTTCTTCTTAAAGTACATTTTTTCTTAATTTCTTCTAATAAATGTTTACACATATATTTCAAAGTTCTCTATGTAGGAGTAAATGTTGATGTTCTTAATATTCTACCTACATAATGTGTTTGCTTACTAGAAAATGGAAATAAGATGCAAAATTTTATGTATCTCATGGGTTGTTCCTATGCGTATAATTTATTTGTTAAACAAAAAATATTTTAAGTAGGATATGTAAGACTTCTATTCTTGAATAATTTAAAGTACAAATAAAGATATAGTGGAAAGTATGTTCTTGTAATTAGACTGAGATAAGTTGTTTACCTTAGCTGAATAATGAATTTAGTTTTCTACTGCTCAATGCGAAAACATATCATGAGCAAAGAGAAGAGAAAGCTCTCATTAGTTGATAAGAAAAGCCATTTAACACTTAATTTTTCTGGTTTCTGTCCTTTAACAGACCTTATGTAACATAATGATCAATATCTTCACATCTATACAAAGTACTTCAAAATAAAACATTTCGTTTAAAAAATAAATTGGATCTGAAAGTTCTGCTTAGTTCAAATTTTTCAGACTTTCTCTTAACTATATATAAAAAGTAAATGTCAATTAACCATGTCTCTTAAATGTCTGACTATTTTAATATCTTTGTAGCAGCATACTGGTTATGGTACCTCAGTTGTAAAGTATCATGCCTTTACTTGTAATTTCTTCCCTCTGGCTTTCTAATTTCCTTTGGAGCTGAAGGTTCTCATGTGTGGTCTTAATCTGAGGCGACTTTATTAGCCTTTCCCTTCAATCTATTCTCATAATTGGCTTACCCAATACTCAAGGAGAGCTATCTAATATTAAAGTATGCTTAGACAGACACTAAAACATGGACAAAACCTACTGCAGAATTAATCACTATGAACTAATAACCCAGGTGAAAAGTATGTGAGTTTGACACAGCATGAAAATTGGCCAAAATTCTGACCTGAGGTTCAGGATATTATTTTACTTACCTTGAGGCATAAGTATTCAGAATTGTGATGTCAACCTCTTTATTATATCCTTCACTATTAGCTATTCCTCTAAGTAAGTTTTTCTTCGCAAGATTTTGCCTACTGAGCACATTCTGTAAAGAATTAATGTGGTTACTTATGCTCCCTAAACAAAGAGACATGACAGCCAATCAAAGCTTTTGATACTTAGGAGACGTATTAGCATACTGTGCGGTAATGAAGAGTGAAAGAAATCGGCAGCTTAAATACTGTTAGCTCTACCTGGAGTAAAGGTTTTAACATTAGGACTTTTAAAATATCCGTGAGCACATAAAACGTGTTGGATCATTAAGGATTCAGAGATGGAGTCTGCTCTTCACACTGAGTTTTTTAAGTGAACCCAAAGACCCAGTAGAAGACTGTATTTAATACAAACTATTTCCACAAGTTTGTATTTTCTCTCAAGTTGTATTTTCCCCCTATTTCACCTTGCTTATGTGACATCATTGAATCAAACATAATTCATAATTGAAATGTTTAAAAGAAATAATATACTATTATTTTGTATCTTGTATATATTTTAAATTACAGTGGCACCTCTATTAAAATGAATGCATACCTTTAAGTGGATCTTTAGTTACATAGTCATGAATAAGAAGTTCTGCAATTTGCTTCTAAAGCTAAATTGTACTTTTAGATATGCTAAAGATGGACATTTTTTTTTTTTTTTTTTTTTTTTTGCTTTTTTGGAGACAGGGTCTCGCTTTGTAGTTCAGGCTGGCCCTGAGCTCACTATGGTGCCCAGGCAAGCCGCCGCGAACTCAGCAATCCTCCTGTCTCTGCCTCCCAAGTGCTGGGATTACAGGCGTGAGCCACCACGTCCAGCATAAGATGGACATTTTAATACCTTAAGGTGAGTGGTATCTGCTCTTAATGTGGTTTGTTTCATGTTACATGAGTTTCTTAAAGTTTTTAAATCAATATTCTTAATTATGAAAATATTGTTTTAGTTACCAAAGTACTTTAAATCAATACTCTTAATAACTCTCCATCTAGTAAAAATTTGTGAAAGTTAAAACAACAGAGTAAACTAGGAGTTAAGACTCCCAGCCCTTTGGGAGTCTAAAACAGAAGGACTTCAAGGTTAAGGCCACCTGGGGCGGCTCACCTTAGCAAGATCCTGTCTCTACAAATTCTATAACAGAGGCTGGGGATATAGCTTA
>PVIC010021243.1:0-28752 GCA_004025085.1 Thryonomys swinderianus
GGTGAAGCGTTAACCTTTATTAAAGTTTCATTTGACAGTATAGTTATGGCTCTAAACTGTGCTCCATCAGAAGCAGCAGTTCTTTGGCACAGTAGTAGAATATTCTTCCCCCCACACACATGCTTACTGTCACCATATTTTAGGGCACATTACCGGGTTACAAAATACTACATCATTTTATATTTGCACATGTGCATTTATACACAGCACTCATTTATTTCCAGCTTGCCACGCTTGTTATTTTTTTAATTGAATTCTTTGTTGGTACATGTTATATACAGTTCACAATCACACTCAACATTGGGGGATTTGTGCCAGTACATGACAGAACTTAATTCTCATTTTTACCCACATCCCTACCCACCCCTTATATACACACTATTTCTTTTTCTCTCGGAATCATATTTATTCTTCCCCCTCATTACGTTCCCCACCACATTCCCCTTGAATGTATGATAGATTTTGTAAAATAGGAAATATTTAAAGCCACGCTTGGTTTTAAGTGAACCGTGAGCTGACCAGTCCCTGAGCAATCTAAGCCATCACAGACACATCAGAGGGGGCAGGCGATTGCTGACTGTGTGCTCTGGAGAAACAAATGACTATCTTCAGCCTGTGTAGCCCAGACTCTTCATATATCCGTCTCAAGTAGCCAGAGGGAGGCGGGGCTGAGAACCAAGGAGCCCAACCCTCTCCAGCCGGACAGTCCTGCTCGCAGGCGGGGGCCCCTCCAGGCCGGGAGTCCTCCTCCCCCCGCCCCCCCGGCCCTGCCTCTCTGTGTTTTCGCACAGACGACTGTTTAGATAACTGGCGGGTCCTTGTGGAGGCCGGACGGAGCTGCTGTGGTCCGCTTCGTTCTGGCTTTGACTCACTGCGGGACTCGCTGCCCTCCCTGCCCACCAGCCCATCCACCCCGTCACGCAGGGACGTGCCCTCCTCGGTTGTCACAGGTTCAAGCCCTCCGGACACCGCTTCCCGGGGCTTCGCTGTGAACAACAGCGCCGCTTCCTCGGCTGTTTCGTTACTGATTCTCTACCGGATTCTTCTACCTCATTGACGCGTCGCTGACACGCTGAGAAAGTGGTTTTCCGCAGTTCAGGGACATAGCACTTCTGAGCATGTCTTCAGCGACTGGCAAAGTGTAGGCACCAAATAAAGAACCCCCTCTTCCTCCTCTTCCACCTCTTCCGGGAAGTTCCGCGAGTCCAGGAGGGAGGAGAGGTGCATCCTCCGGCTGTTTCCGCGTTAGTTTCCTCGGAGCCGTGTGGACGATCAGCAGGAGATGGTGAGGTCACAGTGTAGATTAAGAATGTCCCTGCCGGGCGTGGTGGCTCACGCCTGTCATCCCAGCACTCGGGAGGCAGAGGCAGGAGGATTGCTGAGTTCAAGGCTTGCCTAGGCTACATAGTGAGCTCAGGGCCAGCCTGAACTACAAAGCGAGACCCTGTCTCAAAAAGAAAAAAAAAAAAAAATTCTGAGTGTCAGGTATGAGAAAAGTGATTAAGATGGGAGATTCCACCATGGCCATGTTTTAGCCTATAGGTTTAGGCCTTTAGCATATCACTCAAGTACTCACAGGTGGATGCCATTTTACCCTGAGAAAATGTCATTGTTGATGATGATAATTACTTATTGATGTTTACAGTAACTGCAGATGGTACAATAGTAAACAGTGAAAAAATATAATCTAGAGGAGTTGTGTGAGAGTAATATTTATAGCTCTTCATAATAAATAGATATACTGTATCTAATTGTTAAAAAAAAAGGAAAATTTGGGAATTACACTTAGAGATCTGAAAGGGCCCTTGTGTGTGATCTAAATCATTTCTTCATTTTTACATTTAAGGAAGATAAGGCCCCAATGCAGGTTGGCCTACAGGGAAATACAAATCAAAACTACAGTCTCACTCTAGTTAGAAAGCTATTAACAAAAACAAATGAAAATGATGGTGAGAGAGTGGGAAGAACTCTTCTATAGTGCTGGCGAAGGTGTAAATTTGTACCACCATTGTAGAGAACAGTGTGGGGGCTCTTCAGAGAACTAAAAGTAGATCTACATATGCTCTAGCCGTCCTCCTTACATCCAGAAGAAATGGCACCAGCACAGGAAAGCCACACCCACTCACTGGCATTCCGGTGGCTCCATTCCCACCAGCTCAGATGCAGAACCAGCCAAGGCCCCCATGAGCCGAGGAAGGCATAAAGACATGGCAGAGTCAGGATACATGGGAGCATCACTCAGACATCAAGAAGGATCCTGTCATACGCAGCAAAATAAGTGGAGCTGGAGGACATGTGTAAAAGGAATCACACCAACACAGAAAGACAATGTTGTGTTTTTTTTCCATCGTGGAAGCTAAAAATAGATGATCTGAGAGGTAGTGGGAAGAGCCTGGGAAGGGTAGCAGGGTAGAGGTCAGATCTGATCTGTGTGCAACACATTATGCGTGTATGAAAATGTACTGGACCATTTTAGTATGTATAAATAATACATATTAATAAAAAATGAAAACAAACATTAGAAATAAAAATATGAATAAAAATATGACAATGAAAAGAAGATAAATGCACCCTATTACTTTAGTCATACTGTGATTTATTTTTAAAATTATGAAATCCATACTTACATTTTTTTTCCAAGAATTGATATTATTCATAGAGAACACTTACTTGTTCATCCTGAATTACTCTTTCTCCCTAACTGAAGTTTCCCATGTTTTGGTTATAAATCAGTGATCAGCTATAGAACTATTTCATTCCGTGGTGGTGGAGACCCTATTTTAGTTTTGCACATATGAACTTTGGTAGCTAAAATAATTCCGCTAAATTTTCAGTGACAGTGTGAGCCATGACATATCAAGGCGTATGTGTCCAAGCGTAGAGCAGAGGGCCTGTGTATGATGCAATTCTGAACATGGTGCATCAGAAGGATCCGTAATGATCAATCCTGCGCTTGTACTAAACATTTGTGTTGGCGGATGTGCTACGGTGTGCTCCAAACAGAACTCATGCTGATGGAGAGCGAGTCTAACCGTCTATTGAAATAGCAAGGACAGCACTGAACTAGAGAGTAAATGAGGAGGAGCAGAAAACACAAGAGAAACCAAATGGGTATTACCGCAGCTTAATCCTCGCCTTTGCAACCCCCAGCTGTAAACAAAGAGTTGTTCGAGGCTAAGTTTAATCTTCGCTGCATGTGTTCTCTGCAGCCTCTTGTTAGACAGACAGCTCACAGCAAAGCGGGGCTCCAGATAGGTTTGGAATCCCGCAGATGTAGCACTCAAATGAAACCAATAAATTCTGCAGTTTGATGATATTCTCCTCCATTTTTATATTTCTGATTTCATCTTCCTGGAGTGAGGAAGTGGGACAGTGCACTTCGCAACAGAACTGCCTCTTGTCACAAGTGGGTGGTGTGAAAGTGTACTGGAAACCGTGAGCCAGAGAGAAAGAGGGACGCACATCCAGAGATGCAAAGCCCCTCCATGCTGGGTCGGACTAGCTACCTTCCATGCTGTACAGTCCTAAGACTGAAATGCATGTCCAGGACAAGAGCGGCCTGAACACTGCACCATGAGATGCAACCTCACCCAGATCAATTTAATTTTCCAAGAAGCTAGGCTGCGCCATGAGGAAACTTCCTGTTGCTTTGACAGAGATGCTTTTATCCTAATGTTACATTTCTCCACTTGGACTGATTTGTGTCGCTTCTGCGCTCACATACATTCTTGGCTATTCACTTTCTGGCTGAGGAAGAGTAGTTTAAAGAGGAATGTGAGCAGCAAGAAGAAGCTCAAAGAGGTCCAAAGAAGAGTCAATAGAGTTGGTGGTGCTTATCTTGAGCATTTCTTCCTTGAAAGACACCAGAGCATCAGCCTTTGGGGAAGAAGAGCTGGGAAGGAAATTTTGTCCTCACACATCCTTACTGTTCCTTTTATTGAGTTTATTGGTACATTTCAGGTACACATGAGCCCCCAACGATGATTCTCTGCAAGCCGAGAAGCACGATTCTTGATCTCTGTCTTCTCGAGACTATTAGAAAATGAGATGTGACCTGGAACCTGAGAGTGGTTATTTCTCTCTCCTGACACCAACTTTGCTTTATCCTGAGCCAGCCTTGCACAGTCTGCAGCACGGGCTGACATCTGGTGTGGGGGCCTGGACCAGTCTCCACCTACTTGCTTCTGGAATTAGAATCATGGGTTCACAGCATGATGGAGTTGGAAGGCACCCTGGGAGGTACTGTAACTTGCTAAATTCTTGATGCCCTTTGTGCCAGTTTGGAAAGTTGCTTATGGTTTCTCTCCAACTGCCTTTGAAGACAGACAAGATTCAGAAACTGTGTCACAGGCTTTGTGCTGAGATATCACATGTACAGCTC
Organism: Thryonomys swinderianus; assembly: GCA_004025085.1. Classification (NCBI taxonomy): domain Eukaryota; kingdom Metazoa; phylum Chordata; class Mammalia; order Rodentia; family Thryonomyidae; genus Thryonomys; species Thryonomys swinderianus. The sequence continues at coordinate 4,382 of PVIC010021243.1, forward strand.
ACATCAGTCCCCTGACTTCTTCCTGTGTTCTCTAACAACCAATAAATAAATGTACAAGAGTGAGCAGTCATAAGAAGACTTTGATATCCAGTCTTTTGAGAACCCAAATCTCATGCTTATTTACTCAGAAACTTTTATATATATATATATATATGTATATATATATACATATATATGTATATATATATTTTTTTTTGAGACAGGGTCTTGCTTTGTAGTTCAGGCTGGCTCTGAGCTCACTATGTAGTCCAGGCAAGCCTCGAACTTAGCAATCCTCCTGCCTCTGCCTCCTGAGTGCTGGGATGACAGGCATGAGCCACCACGCCCGGCATTGTGGTATGCGGTATTGATTATTGGTGGGCATGAGTCTCCATGCCCAGCATTGTATGTGGTTACTGGGGATTGAACTCAGAACCTTGTGCCTGAGAGGCAGGCACCGGAACCACTGAGCTAACCCTCCAGCCCTATATACTTTTTTTGATATAGGGTCTCACTTTGTAGTTCAGGCTGGCCCTGAGCTCACTATGTAGCCCAGGCAAGCCTCGAACTCAGCAATCCTCCTGCCTCTGCCTCCCGAGTGCTGGGATTACAGGCGTGAGCCACCACGCCCAGCTAGAAACTTTTATATTTTGATTCAGGGAACACCAACTACTTGACATGTGTAAGGGTATTGATTGAAAGGGTATTGAAGCAATTCATTTATCTGAGCCAACCAAATTTGTGTGTGTGTGTGTGTGTATATATATATATACATATATATATACATATATATGTATATATAATATTTATCTATTTAATTTATTTTATTTACTGCAAGAATCCCAATCTTCATTATGTTCACATCCTCTGAGTTGCTCATGAGTGTGACAAACATATTCAGCATTTATTGACTGACTCTTAAATACAAAAGTCTATTCTAAAGGTTACAAGTGTGTTGTTTCCTTTAATACCTACATTATTTCCATCCTCGGGAAGCTGTGACTGTCAGTCCTGACAGCCTGATGCCAGGCTTTGGTCCTCCATGCAGTATCCTGTGCTGCTCAGCTTCTTTGCACATACACACAGAGACTGCTGTTTCTTCTGACAGCTCCAGGACCCAGTGCGGTTGTACAGAACATAGCAGAGATCAGGAAATGGCCCTGAACTCATTGCTACCTATGTAGGCCATCAGAAACTACAGGGCACTTGATGAAGACTTCGTAAAATGGCTGGCCATTTTAGATACTTCTGTTCATAGCTGTATTTTTGCAAGAAAAAACTGACTGCAGTTAACATTAAAGAAGATTGTTTAAACTGGGTGTGGCGGCACATGTCTGTAATCCCAGCATTCCAGGAGGCTGAGGCAAAAGAACTGGGAGTTGAAATCCACCCTAGGCAATTTAGCAACTTAGTGAGGCCCTGTCTCAAAGTGAAAATGCAAACCAGGGCTTTTGAAAGCAAAAAAGAGTGCCACTACAAAAAATAAAAAGCATGCTTAATGCACCAATTATTTAAGGAAGCAGATATTTTACTATCTTCCTATTCTTTCTCCTGCAATTAAGAACTTTTTTTTTTTTTTTTTGAGACAGCGTCTCGCTTTGTAGTTCAGGCTGGCCCTGAGCTCACTATGTAGCCTAGGTGAACCTCGAACTCAGCAATCCTCCTGCCTCTGCCTCCCGAGTGCTGGGATGACAGGCGTGAGACACCATGCCCAGCGCAATTAAGAACTTTTAATAAAAGTAGAGGCAGAGATTTCACTTGAACTTATAAAGGATTATTTAAGCTTTTACTAGAAAAATAAAACAAATTCATTTGATAAAGTTAAAAACTTATTTCTGCTTACATAACCCAAAGACAACACTTTCCAATCCATTTTTATTTGAACCATGATTGTTAATATTTATAAAGAAACTGTTTGTTGAGCTCTTACCAGTACAAAGCACGGTGACAGGTGCTTTCAGAAAACCTCTGTAAAGTTGACTTTTATCTCTGTTTTGCAGATGAGAAATTAAGATAAAGATGTTTTGTTTTTGTTTATTAAAATAGGTAAGAAGGCAAGCTGCAAGCTCAGATCTCTTTGAGAAAGCTTCTGCATGTGTTTGCTTCAGGAAAGTCGAACTTCTGAATTCAGCAAGACCAATGAGATGGAAGAAAGTGCTTGTGGAGTCACTTCTGAGGGTACAGCCAGGGGCTACTCAGTTAGAGGCAGAGGGAGAAGAGAGTGACCCAACCAGAGGTGGGAACCACGTAGACTTAGGAGCAGAAGGTATTGATTTGGTGCTAAATACAAGGTGTTTGTGGTTTATAGCAACCCACTTGTAGACAGGTTTTTAGAGGCTTGAAATGTGGATCGGAACTGAGGAGACTGTTTGGACAGGGTTCTGCCGGTAAGTGGTGGTAAAAACTGTGAATTCACTTGCGTGAGCCATGAGAGGTATAGAAAGAGGAACGATGACTAGAATCTAAAGAAAGCAGTGGCATTGGGTTGTAGGCTTTCCTACAACTCATAAATAGTGCTGTCAGGTAGATGATGGACACCCAAAAAGAGCCATGTTACTCTGTGATTCATGCACTCTATATTACATGATTCTTTCACTCACCATAAAATATGCTAAGGAAAGAAAATACAATTTGAATCCTTACATGCAGTAAATTTTCAACAAAAGTATAAAAGCATAAAAACCTCAATATCTCCAATTCCTTTATATATATATAATATATATTATATATATTATATATATATTAAAATACAACTCAGATCTATTTACATCAACCATGAACAGGAAATGTGATTTTTAAAAACTACCTACCAACACTGGAGTGCAATAAACCAAAGAAAGAGGAACTCAAAATATTTTTAGTTTTCAATGCAAATTTCAGTGCAAATTATGCAACAGTAGCTGAACACTTCCCCCACCCAGCCTTGTCCTGTTAGAGCGATTCTTTTATAGCTGAAGTCTGATCTTATTGTCCTCTCAGATCCTTCAGAGACTCCATGAGCCTCATCCCCGCAAAAGCCCCTCCTTCCTTCACCCCCAGCTGGGTCGGAGTCCCACATCACCCCTCATCTTCCACCCTCCTCTCTTTCCTGCTCCACCCTTCCTGCCTGGGTCATTGTGTTGCTCTCTAGGAAGTCACAGGCCTGTCTCAACCCCGGGCTCCCCACAGTGCTCTTCCGCCTGCCTTTCTCTTCCCAGGAATCCGCTTGGTTACATCTTCCACATTGTCAAATCTCATCCTTTAAAGGACGCATGGTAACAGCCTAACCCTATTACTCAGTTTACACAGGCCACACAGTCTACATCTTCAGACTACCCCAGACCCTAGTCTACCCTACTTACCTCTCTTCCCACTGCTTATATTTTCTAATTGCCTGCAGAACATACTCATAATACTTCAGCAAATGTGAGTCAATAATTTTAAGATGTATCTTTTTTTGCCTAATTAATGAAGAAGCTGTCAATTAAACCATGATGTAGCATCAGTGTACCTAGGTTTTATGAGTGTTAAACATGAAAAATTTCATTTGGAAGTTAAAGAAATACGTATTTATTATTTCCAGGTTTTTATTTCCCTTCTGTTTCTCTAAATTTATAAGGCCAAGGATCTTTGTGTTTTGGGTCATTTACTTGTCAAGTAGTAGATTTTTAATAATTTTATTAGATAGACTGTTAAATTTATCATTTTGGGAGAAGTTATGCTGAACTAAGTAAAGTCCGAGGGGGAATGGACTGTACATGGAGGTCACAGTCTAGAAGCAAAGTGACTTCAAGGTGCTGCTACTTTTGAAGAATCAATTCATGACCTTGAATGATCAACTTAGAGAGCCAGGATGAGCACATTTGCAGATGTAGATGGCATGGGCAAGTTGTTATGTACACAAATTATCTACTGCCACATAACAAGTGGCCCCAAAACTTAGCCCCATAAACCAACATGTATTTATTATCGACTGTTCTTTTTTTAACAAATTGAGTTTATTTGTTTGTACATTTTAGGACTACATTATGAGCACACTCCTCATTGCAGTGCTGGGTTTCTAATAAGAACACCTCTCTGGTTATAGCTTGGTGTAGGTCATGGGTAGATATGTGACCCAAGCTAGTTAAGTCCCATAATTTTATTTTTTTATTCCAATGATAGGGTCAAACTCAAGGCTCCACACATGATTAAACACATATTGTACCAATGAGCTATTCTCCCAATCTCCTGCTCCGTATTTTTAGACTTTGGGATTAAAAGCTTTAGGTCAGCATTGCTTTGAGAGGTGCTCTAATCTAAAGAAACATGACTTAGTTGTCCTGTATTACAAAGAATCAGAAATCAGGAAAAATTATTCTCCAGAAGGAAAGCTCCAAGACTCCAGAGCAATCCAGAGAGTGAACATTGGGAACATTGGCAAGTCTCCTGTTTTCATTTGAATCTCTGTATAGTAGGCTTGTGTGAGACAATTCTGTTTTTATAAATTCCCATGTTCTCCTTAACTGAAGCAAGCTCAAGATGGCTGTCAATCTTGCGATTAAAGTTCCTTCTAATTATCTTTTTAAGAAGACCTTAGAGACATCTTGGTTACCACGGTGATGGATACTACAGGCAGGAAGGACATCTCTGAACAGAGAGCTAGGGACAACTTAAAGAGGAAAGAAGGTGACCTGGAGCCTTGGGTACAGATCACAGAACACTTCAGACTCTGCAGAGGAGTTCCTGTTCATGACTTCAACCTTTGCCATGTTTGGCAACAGAGCCTGTGCATTAGGAGCCATTCTGTAGGTCCGCCTGTGGGGTGGAGTGGGCAGGAGTTTGAGCCACCTGATGTCCCCAGGTGCAGCTAATGAACACTGATGCCTGTCTCAGTCATTCCCACTCAGGCCATGTGCTTACTTACTCAAAAGCTTGAAACTCGGGACTATTACCAAACTATCCTACAGGAACATAAAGATTGGCTTCCAGTAAGAAAATGCTATTATTATGGTTGAATGCAGACTTTATTTGTAATTGTGATTTTGTAAAGGTTTTCCACAATGCAGAAAAGACCTTACCCAATGCAGAAAAATAATCACAGAATGTCTTAGGAAACTGGAAATTATTAAACTATAAAAGAATGAGTAATGGAGGAAGTGCCTACCTTGCCACTTTCCTCCTTGAACTGTTTAATATGCCAGAATCTCTTCTCCAACACTGTTAAGTGCCAAATTACCTCAGAGTAATTCTGAACCAAGAGAAGAGTGAGGAGTCATCATCTTGATGTGTTTGGTCTGATTTTTTTTTCTTTCAAATATACATATTTTGTTCTCAGTTTCCCTAATGTGCAGTAGGGCTCCGTCTCCACAGCAGTCATCTTCGAGTTTATTGGCAAGTGACTTCTCAGTAAATGACATCTTCGCAACATTGAATTATTTTTAGATTGCAAAGGAGACCTTTGCAAAAATAAAAAAAAGAAAGAAAGAAAGAAAGAAAGAAAGAGAAAGAAAGAAAGAAAAAAGGTGAAACTGCATGCCTAGGAAAAGCAAAATAGTAAAAAGGAAGAAAACACAGGAACCTTCTAGAAGCCAATGGATAATATTGGAGAACTTTTCCCTTCTCATTTCCAAAGAGCTGCAAAGACACAGCCCAGCCAAGAACTGAGGTTTCTGTTACAGACTCTGCACTTCCAGTGTTTCCCTGAGCAAGTCACTTCAGGACAAAGGTTCCATAAGGAGATTCTCCGGGCACAATGCACCACTGATTGACAAAATCACATTGTGGGGGAAGCACCATCTGGGTGCGGCACCCACTGGGCCACATGGGTGGTGTGGGCGGCCCACCAGACTCTCCTGGGCAGGCGGCTGCCCAGCTGTCCTTGGTTCGGGGGCTGCTGAAGGATGAGAAGATGCCATGCGATGTAGAAATGGAGCCACTGCACAGTCAGGAAATATTAGCTTTGTCAAGAATCGAACTGTTACGCAAGACGACAACATCACTTTGACACGGTAACAGCTTGAAGGATGTGATGATATTCTGCAGACACAGCTCTCTTCCAACTGCCAGAGCTACCACCTTAGCTCCGTGTCTGACAGCTCCTTATATATACATCACGACAGATGTCCCAGGGACTAGGCCTGACTCCAGCGTCCGGTATGTCCAAGTCTGCAAGATCCTGTGGGACTTCAGCGTGGGTGACGGCTATTCTCCCTGCGAGACCACGACGCACTTCCAGAGTCTGTGGGCTGCGTGGGGCTCCCCACAGGGTCCGCGCCCCTCGCCTGTCACCCCACTGCTTTCTCTTCAGTGTCCATCCCCCACTCCTCACTTGCTCACTCCTCTACTCTCCCTGTGCTTTCCTTTCTTTCTTTTCATTTTTCTTATTTATTTCTTGATTTTAAGTAATGGGAGCATGGCATAGTCTTTATTTTAAATATTCTACTCACTTTTTCAAAATTCCAAAATCGAGGAACTTTGGAAACCAAAGCCTTCCAGAAAATTATTTTTACAGCAAAACTACCAAACCGGTGTCAGTCTGTTTCCCATTTTTATTTAGCTCTTTTGGGGAGGGTTGAGACAGGGTCTCATTATGTACCTCAGGCTGACCTTGAACTCCATACATAGTCCAGGCTGGCTTTGAACTGCTGGCAATCTTCCTGCCGTGCCAGCCCAAGTGTTGGGATTACAAGCCTGTGCCAACATCCCCAGCCGTCTTTATTTACCTCAGTGTGACTAGTCAACTTTTTCTTTTTTTCTTCAGAATTTAAGATATGTTCAACTTCGGTGTACTGCCCCCAAGCTTCCTTTAGGTCCTCTGAGGTAATCTAGAGGACCTTTATAGAAAAAGAAAAAGCTCTGAGTTCTAAAAAACATTTGGTCCAGAAGAACTGGATGCAGGGCTTCAGGTGTGCCCGGCCCTCACTACGGTAACTGTGATATCAAAGTGCATCCTGCTACCCTCTTGCACTAACAGAGTGCATTTCTGTCTGGAGCACTGCACTTTCTTTCAGACCCTTCCCCCCACCCCGTTGTCTCTCACCTGTATTAGACATTGGACCCCAGACTTTGCGATGATCCATATTTCCAGCCCCTTCTTATATTTTTAGTTTTAAGACAGGGTCTCACAAAGTAACTAAGTTGTCCAGGCCAGACTTGACCAACCTTGTGCGTCAGCCTCCCAGAGTGCTGGGACCACAAGACATGCACCACCACACCCAGGGAGAAGTTTATCATATTAAAAAAATAAGTTGCTCCCACAAATGGAGAGGGGAAACTGCTGATAATCTCACAATACTTTGTTAAATTAAGGAGTCAAAGAACAAATAATGATAGCAATAACAATAATAAGGCCAGAGGAAAGTTCGGGAGTGACAGCTAGGTGTATGGCATAGAATGTTGTGCTTCTATAGTTGTATATAGATCCTCGAACCCATCAAGTTCCATACGTTAAATACGTTCAAAGTTTCCTATGTCAGTCGTAGCTTAATAAAGTGACTTAAAAGAAAAAGAAGTAAAAGTCAAACCTCCTCCTTTGCACTGTGCTATGCTATGTAGCTGGAGGAATTCCTAAGAGATTTCAGTCCTATCTTTCCAGTTTCCCATAGTTACATAGATAAACATCTATACAATTTATACTCTGATACGCACACACACACACACACACAGTTGTGAAAATCAAGATTATGAAGTTAGTTTTTAAAGTTTTTCTTGTGTCCTGATCATCTTCCCAGTTCAGCATCAGCAGATCTACCAGTTCCTTGAGCAAAGGCCCAGCTTTCTGACCCTGCAGCCACACCGTAGTTTAAGTTACTATTCACCACAGTTGAGCAGAGATACTGTGCAAACACCTCTCTCTCTAATTAGGGCAGATTTATTGGAAGCAAAACTGCTTCATCAAAGGATACATACATTTTAAGTTAATATAAAGCACATTCTACAAGATGGTATCTGTTAAATTCTAATAGTAGTGGAATGGAGCCCTCACTACTCTGCCAGGACTTGAGGGCTCAGTGAACGAACCAGAACTTTTTTCTCGTACCAATCTGATATTGGGAAGAGGCTCCTTATCCTTCTTTATATTTCTTTTTTTTTTTCACTACTGCTCTAGCAGATCACAGTTCGTTGTTTTGTTTTGTTTTGTTTTTCCATTTTTGCTCCTATTCTCCCTCCTCCTTCTTGAATTTCTGATTTATTCTTGAAGGAGATCTTACCATTTTTTCCTTCCTAACTTGAAACAATGTTTTGTAAACTGCAAACATGAACAAATTCTTATCTCTCGCAATGTATGATGTTTCATTGTTTCCTAACATATTTTGTTGCTTTTTGTATGTTGCTATGAATTCTTATGACTGATATGGTTAAACATCTCTAGTTCTGCTTTTTTGATAATGTGTGCTTGAGAAGGTTACCTGAACTTAGAGGCCTAAGGATTCTACAGGATTTCATTCAAATATGCGTTTAGTTTCCTTTTTAAAATTTAAATCTTTAATTTACATGGTATTTTTTTCTATAGGGTGTAAGGATTTTGTTTTTAAATGGGATAAAGTGAAGGTTTAGCATGTTCTAACCTTCCACTTAATTACCAATATGTTCCAGCAACATGTCCAGAATGGTCCCAGCTTCTTCACTAATTTTGCATAACACATTTACAAAACAACATATAATTACACATTCCCATTCTGAGACACTGATGTATTTGCTTGACCTTCCTGTGCTAATTTGTTCATTAGGAGAGCTTCCTGGTGTTTCACAATACTATAGAGCAAGTTTATCTTAATTTATCTTAAAAATTTATAAAAGTTTTGTATTATCTGTATAAAGTGGGTGATAGAATATATACAAAGTGGACAAAAGCTATCATAAGTACTCTATAGATCATGAATAAAACCGATGTGCATTACTTAGAAAGATGAACAGTGTAGTCTTGCAAGACTGACCAAATAGAGGAAAGAGAAAGAGGGAGGGTGTGAACTCAGGCGGGCGAAAGAGGGTTTGGCCAGTGTGGGCTACAGCATGTGTGGAAGCAGCACCCCGAACCATACCAAAGGCACAATGCATCTTTATTAAATAAAGCATTCTTATAAAAGAGAAGACACAAACAGAAAAAAAATATCCCGAACATAGAAGTAGCACTTGGAGAGCTACATACACAAGAAACACAGAAAATGCCCAACTTCATTAGTCATCAAGGAAGTATAATTTGAAAGTGCCACGGGCTTTTACCGAGCAACCACCGGATGGCCTGAGATGACAAACAGGAAAGCAAAACGTTGCTCGGAGAGAACAAAATTTTTTTGCTACCAAAGTGTTCTCACTTTGAAGACTATTCCAATAAATTGTTTTTAATTTACTATATTGGTGCTTAAATATATATACAGTATTTTCCTGAATATAAAAACCTATCCAGGCACAAGTTTGAGCATGAGATAGGCCTTATTTTCAGTGAAACAGAGTACATGTATTGAGACATACACACATACGTGTATATGTATATACATGCAAATATGGAGCAATGATGTGTATATATAAATATATATAAGCATTAGAAAAAAATATATCCCTTACTTGTTCCTTATAAATAACCAAACTGATTAGATCTTTTTTTTTAGCCTTAGGCTTTCTTTTTTAAATTAGAAATTTAGCCTGTATACATATCATTGAAATACTGGTTATCTCTACACTTTTAAACTTTACATTTCCCTTGTTTTCTCTTTTCTTTATTTCTCCTTTTCTGACTGATAAATTACACAGAATATTTTTATTTTAGCATTACCTATAACTTTTGTAACAAGTATATTAATAGATTAGTTCTATTTCTCACCAAAATCTAAGGCTTATAATTATCTTTCTATAGTCAACTCCCTGTTTCCCATCACTTCTGTGTCATCCGAATCACTCAACCATGATTCAAAAATATTTCCAAATTGTATCTGTACTGAAGATGTACAAATGTTTTCTTTTCATCCCCTGAACAATACAATCTAACAATATTTGCATAGCTTTTGTATTTAATTGCATCACATATAAGGAATCCAGTGATAATTTAAAGTATGCCAGCATATGTGCATAGGTCATAAGCACAGGCAGTACTGTGCAGTGATACGAGACAGATCTGAGTACCCCTGGGTCTTAGAGTTGTGACAGTTAACTGGATTGTCAGCTAGACTGGCTTGGGCGCTGCCCAGGGGGGCATAAAGCACACTTCTGGGTGCTCTGGGCAGAGCTCACGGACGTGGGATCTTGGGTCTCTCCCTGGTTTTTAACACCCTCCTCTCTAGCGCTGTTTCTTTGCTTTGCTACGCGGCCTCCTTGAACTACACAGCTCGGTTCTGTCTCAACCTTCCCCCATGATGCTCCTGCCTTGGAGAAGCCAGCCATGGTCTGAACCCCCCAAACACGTGAGCCATACTGGATCTCTCCTCCTCTAGGTTGTGAAAGTTGTGTTCCAGCAATGAGGAAGTTGTTCAGTCCCGAGTGAATACCAAGGGGTGACCGTACTTCTCCTAAATAAGACAAAGACTCCAGCGTTAAGAGTTTAGGAGTTTAAACTGGAAACATCTCACAGGGCTTCTCAGCTTCCAAACACTGGCCAACCCTGGTCACAGCTGCCATGAAGATGGACTCAAGAGCAGTTCCCTAGAACATTTTTAATGATCTGCACCTACTAGGGGATTAATAGAAACTTTGAACTATGTAACTGATCGCTTTTCAGTCTAATTTGGCCCTTCATGCTCATGGTCTTATCGTATGGACTATAAGCAGTAAAAATCTAATTTAAACATGTCCTTTTAAAGACATGTCGTGCACAGGTACAAAGTCTCAATATTGAATGTGATCATAATGTATAAAAAGTTAATTTTATTGGGACAGTTATTTAAATCAGCAAAAACACAAAACATAATAATTTGAGTGTAAGAGTAGCAGATGGTGGCCACCTGCTGTTTGTGTTGTATGTCTGCGAGTGACATTGTGGACAAAGGGAAAGATAGACCCCTGTCTCCTCCTTCTGATCTAGTGTAAATATGGACAAATAGGCCTGCAGAGAAGCAGAGCAAGGAAGTTCTCCTTCACTATAAAAGGTGCTTTCCAGCCTGGGGAGCCGGAGGCGGTTTTATAGTTACTGTCCTTCGAACATATGGGAGAAGAGACAGGAAAGTGTGTTGAAAGGCAAAATGTAGCCTAAATATTTATTTGGCATTTGAAAAGATGTCGAACACCAGGAGTCATTGCTGAGACTGAGATGCTATGGAAACGGATGGCACATTACTCATAATCGAAGAGATCTCTGAAAAGAGATCTGGAATGGGCTTAAGCTTTTGAGCACATATAAAAAATATTTTAAAGACTTCCAAAAGCAGCCGTGACTTTAGCAACAAGAGGGCAGGACATTGTGATCTTCCTGCCCACCAGGAACTGGATTCTGTCACAGAGACAAGTTAAGTGACATCAGTTTCTTCACTGTACAACTATGTGACACCCAAATGACAAGATGATTTTGCTGTATGAAATCAGTAAAAATATCATGTTCCTTCAAACAAATTGGATAACCATTATGTATTTATTTAAATGGCAATGTTATTGAAGGGTATGATGCTTACATATTACCAACTTTCATAGTGATATACAAAATATGAATAAAAGAAAATAATAAAAAAATTTTAAATAAATCATAAAAGGCATATGGTGCAGCTAAGTGAAAGATTATCAGCACAAAAGAAACACACAAGGGTGGAAGAAAAAGAGCTGAACTACCCTGAAAACCTTAGGGACCTACACAGGACCTAAAGGTGCACTTAAAAATTAAGCTCTAACCTTCCAAAGTGCACGAACAGAAGAAGCCCTTTTGAGCTGTACAAAGCAGCATTTGCTCAGGGGAAGTATTGAACATCTGCTTTTGGTTCTGAGAGCAGGTAGATTTCTCATGAGGTTCTTCATAAAGAGGACACTGTCGGAAGCAATAAACAGTATCCTCGGGGGTACCCTTAAGATAGACGTGGGGCAGGAGCTCTACTGAACGGTTTCTGAATTGTTTCCCACCTTATTGCAAGGAGTCACTCAGCAAACACACTTCTGTGGCTGGGGAGGCCAGAGGAAGAGGGCTGGGCCTTGTTTATTGGCTGAGGGGAAAGAGAAATAAAGAGTAAAAGGAGAAATTGCACTCTATGCTACTGGTTAACACAGGAATGTATTTTAGAACGGCTGTCCTCTTCATAGAATCAGAGGCTGCCGCTTTAAATTATAACCTTTGAAAATTACAAAATGAGAAGTTATCACATGCTGTTTTCTTCTACTCATTTAACAATTGCCTGAGCACTTCCTGTTAGGTAAACTGCTGGGGTGCACAGGACAACATTATAAGTATTGTAACTTTAAGAGTAACTGTATCTGTATGTTTATGTACAGGCATTGCTTGACCTAGGGCAGAGTTCTGACCCAATAACCCCGCTGTAAATTGAAAACTCATAAATTGAAAATGGTGAGCTATCAGCCAGCCCGGCTTAGCAACCCAGCACCCTCCCAGGATATCAAATCCACACTTGTAATCGCGTGACCAGTGTCACCGGCCATCATCACCAAAGAGAATCAGACGCGCGTGTCACCAGCCCAGCCCAGAATGGGTTTCTGCCATCCTAAAGTAGGATTGTCTGCGTACGTTATGTGTCTGTCTCTGTCTCCCCACGGGTGCCCACGACAATCAGGCATTGGTGTCTGTTGTCACGGAATCTGACACAAACAACAAAGGGGCAAAGGCAAATCTGTGCCTGAGTCCCCTGGGAGCCAGCCTTAGAGGACACACAGGCCACCAAGGTGAGTCAGGCACGAACAGGAAGCCACGACGGACCATGCAACGAAGAGAGGTGGCTTTGGGTCTTTCCCACGGAGCTCTGTCAAAACAAACTCCCACTCTTCTCAACTATCTCTTTCACTTAATGTCATTTAAATATAAAATGGTCTAAGAATTTATTTTCTAATAGATTCTCTCAAGTGATAATTACAAGTTGAACTCATTTAGATGTCAAACTATAATACAATATAGTATAGTAAAATACAGTATAGTATATGACGTGATATGATATAATATAATATAATATAATATAATATAATATAATATAATATAATACAATATCCTAGAAACAACACAAAACATCAGGAAAACCCACTGATCTGGCTGAAGAGAGTGCCACACTTTGCCCCCCACCCAGATGATGGCTCTTGTGCGCTTGGTCCATTGTCCAGACGTTGCCCACTCTCCACTGTCGTGCGAGCCTGCTTCTGGCCTTACTAGCTGGGACATCGAGGGCCGAATTTTGAAAACCACATGAGGTGGAATAAGACGAACTGACTACACCAGCAGACACAGCATGTGCACATTAGTGCCCACATTCGTTTTATCAATACTGGGTGCCCAAGGAATTCTGTATCTTCTCACTTGATGAGCTTCATAGAGGGAGTGAATACAGGATATTTGACTCATTTTTCTCAAAGTGAGATTTACTGTTTATATTTCCAACAGATAAGAATTTAACATTTTAAGGAATAAAGTATAAGAAGCAAGTAAATATTGCACATGAGATAATAATAACAGTGATACATAGTGACAGGTAGGATGTACTGGGAACTGTGCTAAGGTTTTGGGCATCCAAATCTCATTTCCACCAAACACAGAGCTAGGATTTTTTTTTTGTCCCTTAAAGTACCTTTATATTCCTCTCATTCTCAGAGATAATTTTACTAAATTTAAAATTCTAGATGACAGTAAGGACAATACAGCTTTCTGTGTTTGTGTGTACATATATCTGTTATTGGCAAGTTCTTTTTTTTAAGGAGGACAAGTTTATTTGGCTTACAGTTTGCAAAGATTTTAATCTAGTTCCAAGGCATGGCACCATGATAGAATGGCATCACAGAAGCAAAATAGTTCATGTCATAGCAGAAATTTTTAATTTTAATGAAATGTATCAATTTATTCCTTTGATTAATATTTTCTGTACCTCTTTAATAAACTTTTTCTTTGCTTAAGTCATTCATATAATCTGACATTTTCATCTAGTAGGTTTCTAGATTAGCTTTTTAAGTATGGATCAAACAAAAACATTTCAAATTACCTCTTATAGAATTGTCAAGGAGACATTGACATTTAGTATGTATGGGTGTCGACTTGTACCAATAACATTTTCTGAAAAGACTTTTCAATCAATTTTTTTGTATTTGATAATAATTAACCATTTCAGGGAGGATCTCTGTGTTTCTTTATTCTATTTTCCTATTCTTACTTCAAATAATATACAATTTAGCTTACTGAGAATATATACTAACTCACAATCTGCCTAAAGTTAGCAAAACTATTTAACATAAGGCTCAAGAGTAGAATTCCATTTACCTTTTTATACTGTTATTGTCATATATGTTATTTCTTTGTGTTTTAGAGGATCACATGTATTCTAATGAATAAGAAGGAAACAGACTTTATTTTCACATTTTCTCTGATTTTATTGTCTGTCTTCTTTCCTCCTTTTTATAAAACCAGGCCTTCATTTTGCATTATTTTCTTTCAGTATGAGGAGTTTTCTGTAGCGTTTTTATTTAACGAGATGTGCTAACAATGAATTCTCTCAGTTTTTTAACATGAAATGTCTTTATTTTGCCATAATTTCAAAGATCTTTAGACTTGCTTATAATTATAAATAAAAAGCTTTCATTTTCCTTAAAGATGTGGAAATAGTCCCTTCTTACTGCTGTTCCTATTTATGCATTGTGTCACCATTTGCAGATTGTTATCAAGATGGTCTTTTTGTCTGGTTTCTACAGCTATGATTTTGATGCACCTTCATATACTTCACTGTCATTTCATCCATCTTGGAGTTCATCTTGGGTGTTTAAAGTTATATTCCTTGTGACAAATTTTGAGACATTTGAGTTGTGATTCCTTCAATGTTTTCCTGACCCATTTTCTCTTTCTTCTTTTTTTTCCCAAGACTCCAATTAAGCATATACCAGGCCACTTAGTAACACCCAGATGTCACTGAAGATATGTTAATATGGGTTTTAATATTTTTATTCTTGGTTCTTCAGATTGGATATTTTCTACAGATTTCTCTCCTGATGGTTTATTATGTCATTATTAATCTACTACTAAGTTATCCATTATATTTTTATTGCAACATTGTACTTTTCTATTCTTGAGTTTTCATCAGTTTTTTTATACTTGCCATCAGCTATTAATATTTCTGCTTGCTTTTTATCATAAAATATGTTTTCAGTAAATAATAAATGCTAATTTATTTTTGGATTGTTTCCAGTCTCTATTTCTACCTCTACGATCTGTCTCAGTTTCCTGTTTTATTCACATTCCTCTGAAAATCTTCAAATTCATATTTCAGAAATTGAACGGAGACACTCAATAACAATTTTGTTGTCTTTTATTTTTGCACTAGTGGATAGATATCCAACTCGGCTCAGATTCCAATATGTGTCTCTCTTACAGAGGACAATAGGAAAAATATTCTATTTAACATATTCAGTCTTCTAACTGGTGCTTTCCCCTACAGTCCTCACAATCTGTTTGCCCTCCTAGATTTCATTTTGAGTGTCAATGAGGCATTTTGAACAAAATATACTTGAAGGTTATTTTGGCTCTTCCCTTGGTGTGAGTTATTAATATTAAACTTTCCCACTCATTTTCCATTATATTATGCCACTCTGTGCCCCATTTTTTTGAGTCTTTCAGAAAATGAGGCCAGGGTTTCTACTCTCCTTTTCTAGCAGTCCCACCTACGCTACCTCATGTGCCCTCAGAGAAACTGTTTTATGTATAAAATCAATTATATCTACTCTGTAGTACATATTTCCATGTACATATTTTAAAGTATTATCTGGAGGAGGGTTAGTTCAAAACCCCATCTCTGTTATTGCCAGAAGCAGAAGTCTTCCTTTTGACTATGGCCCTTGAATATTTCCATTTATGCTTTGTATATTCATTTTTAATATATTTATTTTTATATTGACATAATTTTTTAAATATCCAGACCCCTCTGAAAACAAAATTTTGCTAAGTTTGATCATATGATAACAATGCATTTATCTCAGAAAAAAATGAAATTTCTATAAAACATTCTTGTAACTCGATTTGAACAAAAACATATCCTGGATCATGCAGCAAAATAAACTATTTGTGAAACAGACATCAAGATAATTAAATGAAAAATCTTGGTTACAGAACTTGCCTGGCTCTGTTAATTGCTAACATTTTGACCTTGGGCGATTTAATAACCCTCTGTGCTCCAGTTCCTCTTCTGAAAAGCAGAATAATAGTGCCCACCTTGGTAACTCATGCAAAGGAAGCAAATAAACATGTGTGAGCAGCAGGATTGCAGGATCTGTGTCTAGAACTTGACAGGTACTGAATAAACACAATAGTGTAAATCACATATTTCCACCAAGACCTTTATCCATTCGTTCTGACTATGGAGTAACTATTACTTACTGGGTTTTTTTTTTCATATAACTCATAGCTAAGTATTATTCATAACTGATTATGAGTTGGGTACAGTTAGGCATATGCATGCTCAGCTGAAGTCCATCACATCAATACTCACTAGACTCTAATATTTAAAATAGTTTTTCTGTGGGCAGAAATTTTTCCTTGATGATGTATTAAATTTTAGTTTTCATGCATCTGCTATAGATGTGAGAGCTCTTGCTGGAATGCAATTGGGGATTTACATTTGGAGATGGCCACTGAGGTTTGTATGAGATCAGGACATGGAGCGGGAACAACATGATGACAGGTGAGGGAAACACTTTGACCTTGTGGGGACACTACCTTAATGCACCCTGTACCTGTCTGAACTTCTGGTTATGCTCATATTGCATTATGTTCCTGTTTAGGCATTTTCTTGAGTCTTGTGTGTTTTAACTGCATTCTAAATAGCACAAAAATTACAAAACAACTGTTTACTTTTATCTGGAGAGAAATATGAAACACAGCACATGACAAGCTTTGAGATTTAGCATGAATTTCCTTCTGACAGATCTTTAGAATGAATCCAGTACATGCAAACTACTATTTCTGGGATCTGAAAAGCACTTTAAATTAAAGCACTTAATCCAGGAAAGAAAAATAACTCTGGACAAAAGAAGACAAAAGAATATTTTATTACTTACTATATTTAAAGAAAGGTTTTCTTTTCATGAGAGCAAAACGTTAGAGACAATTTTTCAAACCTGAAAACTTCAGATATTCAGGTCTACTACTGGTTTAGTGTTGAAACTTGGACTTTCTCTCTTCCTATGAGCATTTTAATGTGTATGCTCCCTGCCACCCCAAGGTCAGTGTCAGTTTTATGGAGTTATTGCCCAGGATGTTATCAGAAAGTAAAAGTTCAGCGTTACTTGAAGAAGGGAGATCTGAGACCAATCTTTCAAAAGGTACATGTGTTACTGAAAAGAAATGGAAGAGCCAAAGGTCTTGAGTCCTCATAAATAAGGTAAAGACTACTTGACTGTTCATATAGTTTTTTCCCTGCAGTTACGCTGCATTACAGCCTAGATACCATGATATATTTTCCAATGTAGATCAGATCCTTATTTTCAATTAATAATACATGGCAGCAATATCTAAGAGCTAATCTATTATTTATATGTCTCTTTCAAAGAGTCATTTGTTCATTATGAATTCAGACAGAAAATTTCTCTTATTTTATTTGAAGTTAGTTTTCAATGGAAAACACACTAAAATGTTACCATGTAAGGAAAGCAGGCTTACTAACATTCATGATTCTCCCAGTGCTCTGGATACTAAAGGGCTGAGAGAAGTTAAATAGGCCAGAATCAGCTTTCACAGGGATCCTTCTTGGCATTAAAGACGTTTATGTGAAGATCAGAGAATGCTTCATGTGTCAAGTTAGAGATAAGAACAAAAGTTGACTCAAGGAAGAATGAAGATAGATGACCTTATTTCCCTCACATACTTGTGTCCCTTTAGGGTAAAGACCGATCTGTACAATTTTCAATGGAGAAATTCTACAAAGATCCAACTCCAAATTGTGTTCCCCAGTACACTGCGTAAATACTTCTTCCAGTCTTGTCAATGCAGAAAGAAAGCATTTTCCAGGCTTTTCAAACTTGGTTTTAAACCTTAGTATTAATTACTTCTCTTAATAAAATTTGTCAATCATATCAAAGGGAATTTAAATTTAAATTTGACGCGAATATAAAACTTAATGTTGAGGGAAATGAGTTGGGAAAGGGTGTTGAGAGTAGAAGGGAAAGACAAAGAGAAGAGAAAAAAGTAATTTAAGCAGGTACTGATTATACAACTAAAATCACCTCATTTATTCAATTTTTATTTCACTTTGAATAAGTCACTTTGGGCAAGTTACTCTTCTAGACAGCAGAGGGAAACCTTGGAAAATATGAGTTGGCCTGTCTCAGCCTTTTGTGCTTCTGTCATAGTTGAAATTTTTAAGTTCATTGAGAAAATAAAAAAGAAATAACTTTTAATTCTTCACTGGGTAATAGGAAAATTTTGAATGTATTTTATAATTATTATAGCTATTTTAAAGGACAGTGACTTTTCAGAAAGTGTTACTGTACACATTCACATCTCCATTACAAAATTAAAAGGAAGTATTATTTGGACTGAGACATTGTGAGTAAGCTGTTTCTGAACAGTCTACAATACTGACATCACAGTTAAAATGAGAGCATTCAGTTATTCACATATTTTAATAGGTCAAATCAAAAGCAGCCACACACTCCACATCGATGATCCACAATATACCAGTAAACTTGGGAGATTACAATGGAGTTGAAAACCCCCTACCACTTAGTGGTATTGTAGAGATGATAATGCCCTGGGAAATACACCACTTACTTTTTTGTAGAAAAGTTAACATAAACAAACCTACCATGTGGCCATCTTACAAGGATAGCAGTACAATTGCATATAGTACATGATACCTGATAGCAAATAATACTGGGCTATTTTCTTACTGCAATTTTATTGTAGTTTA
Organism: Thryonomys swinderianus; assembly: GCA_004025085.1. NCBI lineage: Eukaryota > Metazoa > Chordata > Mammalia > Rodentia > Thryonomyidae > Thryonomys > Thryonomys swinderianus. Next base: position 23,335 of record PVIC010021243.1, read on the forward strand.
GAGTGTTATAGTAGTCACTTTCCCATGCCTATGCCAAAATACCCAACACTCCTAATTTGAAGGTGAAGAGCTTCATGTTGCTCACAGTTTCAGTGGGTTCAGTTCATGGTAAGTAGAAACAGGATGGCAGAACAGCATGGAAGAGAGCTGTTCACTGCGTGTCAGGCAGGACATGGGGAGAAAAGAGAGGATCTTGCATGTCACACACACACCCCAATCACCTTCCCTTTTCAACCAAGCCCCTACTCAGAAAGTGAGATATTCTTTAAATTGAATTCTTTATTGGTACATTTTATATACAGTTCACAATCACACTCAACATTGGGGAATTTGTACCAGTATATGGCAGAATTCTCATTTTCACCCATATCCCTACCCACCCACAACCCCCACCCCTTATTTACATGCTATTCCTTTTAATTTCTAAATCATATTTATTCTCTCCCTGAATTATATTCCCCCACCACATTCCCTTTGACTATTTCCTATTTTACAAAATCTATCATACATTCTAGAACTCATTTACATCTACAGGTTCTCATACCAGAGAAAAGATATGGTATTTACATATCCATGATCTATTTATCTCACTTATTAGTATGTCCTCAAGGTGTATCCACTTGCACATAAATGAATGAAACTTGTCATTCTTTATGGCAGAGTAATACTCCATTTATTTTTTAAAAAACACATCTTCTTTATCCAGTCTCCAGTTAATGGACATCTGGGTTGTTTCCAAGATTGGGCTATTTTCATGAACAGTTTAAATCTAAACCATAACAAATGTACTCCTTCTACTTTTTAGAAGGAAAAGTTAACTGTACAATAGTCACTGGTATGTCCTTCAGGCAGGACTCCAGTAGGCATTGCTATGGGAGGAGATGACAACTGTACAGCTGTGGGTGCTCCCTAACTCTTTCCCCTGGGGTAAGATATGGGACAGAGTGACCTCGCGATGCTCCTGACATGAGGAGGCCTAAGCTCTTGCATGTGGTTGCATCTTAGTGTTCACAGAGATGACTGCCTGTGTGTATATTTGTGTGCATTGTGTGTTCTCATAGTTTCTCACCTTGCCATTCAGAGCATTTCTGCTCTGTTTACTGCTCTCAGGTCTGTAACTTCCATTGCTTTGCACACACACTTCTGGGGTTTCTACACACTTAGCACCACGCCACCCAGCTTCTCACAGAGGAAGCAGACGTCAGTAGGAGTCAATTCTCTCTACTTTGCTCTTTCACCTGCAAAGCTGTCTACATGTTAACCTGTTCATTTTCCTGTTCTCCTCACCCCTATCTCAGAAGAGGGACCTCTACTCATTCTCATTCTACTGACTCATTCTGTGGCTTGTCTGCCCTTTGCCTGTCTTCTGCATGCAGCGAGTTGTTCCTCCTGAGTGGCGCCTCTCTGCCACGTGCAGCTCTGTCTGCCTAGGAGCCAGCTGACTGTGGACTAAAACTTGTACCGACTCTGAGCTAAATAAACCTTCCCTCCTTTCACTTTGAGTGTTGAGTATTTTGCCTCAGCAACAAAAGAAAATTAACTAAGACAATTCTGTGTCTTGGATCTAAACCACTTTTTGAATCACTTTCTTTTTATCCTAGTGGGATGAGTCATCTTTCCTAATGACCATCTATTCACAAAGTTCTTGTACATTTTGCAAATGTATTTTTGATGCATTTCAATATTTTGTTATAAATAAGTAAGATTAAAAAATTTCCCCTTCAGATATTCAGAAAGACTTGACTAATTCTGTTATATTATTTAACACCAAAACTTCTGTTTATATAACTTACAGAAATCTTTCCTTCTATTAGAAAGTTTGCATTCTGCTTCTCCTGAAAATAAGAAATCTTGTTTTTATAACTTTACACAATACTTTTATAGTCTATATGTGAAGCTTGCTATCCCTCCAAGTCTTCATTAAAGATAAAACCTCCACGTCTCCTTCTCTCATCCCTCTTTCTTCCTAATCTACCAATTGTTTGCTATATTCTTTATCTTTTTAAAATATTGGTGCTATGAATTGTACTTTTCAATTAATAATAAGTGATGTTTTGACCTCTAGGTACTGTAAGTCAGGACATCACTGCAAGTGCACACATATACACACCTACGCACCCTTCCAAATATGCTGCTATGGTTGCCCTGGCTGCATCTGCTTTGCGTTCGTGGTGCATGTTCACTACAGTGAGAAACATGCTGCTCGTGGCCTGTGGGACTTGAGTGATCTGCTGGCGAGTCTGGCTTCCAGCAGTGCTAGGGAACAAACATTCCCCAGCCAATGTTCAAAACTGGAGAGTGGATCAACTGTCCAGCTCCATCCACCCTTGCTCTTCATGCTGTCCCAGAGAACCCCAAAAGGACTGTGCCCAAGTTGCCCAGTGCTCAAAGGGCACCATTCATGGTCACTACCTGCTTCTCTTCCTGATTTTCTACTACATTACTTAGCCTCAAATCCTAAGCTCAAGTCTACTTCCTGCAAATCCAATTAAGTCTTTCCTCTTCTGCTTCTAACTTTCCATTGGTTGTATTCCTTCTTCATTGTCAAAGGCTAAATAAGGTCTATTAACCACTCTAAAACTCTGATTTCTCTCGTTAGCCAGAATTCACCTAAAACTAGTTTTTTCAGAAAGCTTTCATTGTAGCAAGAGTTCTTAAATTCTGTTATATTGAAAAATATTTATTTGCTGAATAAAGTAGAAGAAGGGACAGTTTTGTTGCATGTAGGATGCTTGGGTCACTGTTAAATGCCTAGTTCCACTGTTTTCCCAGGTTTACTGTTGCAAAAGAGAAGCACATAGGCACCTCCAGAGTCTACATCCTTTTTATGTATATTACTCTTGAAAGCAGTATTTTTGCCCTTGGAGATAAAAACTTTATTACAATAATTCCAATTATTCTAAAACGTAGCATGTCATTTGGGCATGTAACTCAACAACATTCTGAAAACTGAAAGTTTCTTAAACAGTATTTAAAATATTTGCTATACTTTGATTTTATTCCTCTGGAACTCCATTTGCATCTATATTTGAACATTTTCACCTGGCTTCCCCAGATCATTGTTTGCTCTTATGATTTTCTTCTTAGTTTCCATTCTGTTCAGCTTGTTTTTCTTATTCCTGCCCTCTATGGTCCTTAAAAACTTTCAGTGGTTTCTATTTTGTTTTATTGCTTCCAATTTTATGTTCACTTCTATTATGACTAGTTTTTCATCTCCTACCTCTTTGTTAATATCTATATCTTACATTTTGAGAATATAGATTTTAAAAATACTAGAAACATAAATTTTCTGGGTGAATAAGAGATATGGTATATTTGATCATAGGTATCTTTGATTCTAGAATAAAATAATCTTGTATCTTCCTTGTAACTTAATATATTTTTCCTAACACTTTTTGAAATCATGTTTGGTACTCAATATATAGGGAAGATTGCTATACTATGTATTTAGAATTTAATGACAGGATAGCTTGCTTCAATTTTCTTATCAACATTTTCTCATGAGTTTTCATCATCTATCTTACTTTCTGTTTTTTTCTCTATTTTTATTTTTTCTAGCATTTTTATATGCAGTCACCTTTACATGAAGTTGTTTTTCTTGATTAATATGGTAATATGTTTTTTCTTGATATGTTAATATGTTTCTGTAAATAACTGCATAGAGCTTTGCTATATTCAGAGCACAAATGTACCCTAAAAGAACTTCTGGTTTTTCGATGACCAGCTGCTACAAATAATTTCCCTCTATTTTTTTCAAACAACTTCTACCAATGGGTGGTTGTGGATTTATTTATTTGACGCTGGTTTTGCCTGTCTCTCAATACAAGAGACTTGTTAGTAAATTTGTTCCCTTTCTATAAATGTTAGAAATACAGAAGAATTTCCTCACAGGAGAATATCATTGATCCTAGATATCATTTATTTTAGGGTAAATATATTTTTTTCTGTAGGAGCGTGTAGAATTTAGTTGTAGGGTACACGTTCCACTGCTTTCCACTTACAAGGATGGTGGAGCGACACCGCTACCGCAGGACACATTAGAGGTCTAGGACTCAATCCCATGAGCAGAGGCGAAAAGAAACTCACGCGCTCACTTCCGGCCCGGGACTTTGGGGGCGTACCCAGGATTTATTCTGGACATCTGGACTAGTCTGTGCTCTAGATTAAACCTTCATTTTTCTCCCTAAACTCAAATGTTAAAGTAGTGGGGTTTTTTTTTTTAACACTCTACATCTGTCTCAGATGCAGTTCTGAAACAGTGCTGAACAAAAGGGAGTGATTTTAAAAACATAGACGGAATCTTCGCCGTCACAGAATAGTAACACTAACACTCAAAACCAGACTGTGGTTACTAATACTTAACACCAAAGTGCAAAGTTCCCAAAAATGAACACCAAAGATCCCTTTCCTTAAGGACTTAAAATATCAATTTCTTTATTTTTATAACGAAAAAATTGTATATAACACTTTTGTTTGGTTTCTACCTGAAATCAAATGTTTTAAAATTCTGTAATGACTGTACATGTTTGTAAAGGTAAAATAACTGTAATAAGAAATGAGGGATATTGATTTCAATGGCTTTATTTTGTAGTTATCTGCAACTACATTTCTCCTATTTATACCTGTTTCTCTATTATTCTACGTCCTGGCCAAGGAAATTTTACTAAGGAAAATCTTCACTGAACTTTATTTTAGTAAGGAAAATTTAATTCTCATACAAGTAATGAAGGTTTCTCATATTCTCACTGGTAAGCTTTTTTTTTTCCCCCTGTACTTGAGATCAAACTCACAACCTTGCACTTGCAAGGCAGGTGGTAGCACCACCGAGGTAAATCCCCAGCCCAACTGTTTTAAAACTTCACAGAAAATTACCTGGCTCCAGAGCAATTAATAAGTGAGGTCTGTGATATGCATATCTGTAAGATCTTTCTCACTTCCCTGTATTTTAAATTAGACTTGGTAACTGGACACTAGCTTAAATGACTCCTGTCGAACAATAACAAGTTACATATTTTCTGTGCCTGTGTTTTTCCACAACTCTTTATAAAGGTGTTGACTGTTGCATAAAGAAATCATCTCAACTCTCAGATGTTTAAAATGTACCCATCTCACTGTTCTGTAATATGAGCTGGGCTCAGCTGGGTGGCTCCTCTGTCCACATAGCACTGGCTCTCTCTTTAACACCCAAGATGCCTTCTTTCTTTTTTTTTTTTCTTTTTTTTTTTTTTTTTTTTTTTTTTTTTTTTTTTTTTTTTTTTGAGACAGGGTCTCACTTTTTAGTTCAGGCTGGCCCTGAGCTCACTATGTAGCCCTGGCAAGCCTTGAACTTAGCAATCCTCCTGCCTCTGCCTCTCAAGTGCTGGGATTATAGGCATAAGCCACCACACCCAGCACTGTGGTGTGTGGTACTGATTGCTG
>PVIC010021244.1:0-28732 GCA_004025085.1 Thryonomys swinderianus
TATTCTCGCTTTGAAGGGTGAAAAATTCTGTAGGCATCTAATAAGTCTATTTGCTCCAAAGTTTGATTTAGCTCAAGTATTTCCTTATTGATTCTTTGTCCAGTTGATCTGTCAATTTGTGACAATGGAGTATTAAAATCCCCTATGGCTATTGTATTCATGGATAACTGGCTTTTCATGTCCAGTAATGTTTGTTTTATATTGTTGGGTGTGTTAGAGTTAGGTGCATAAATATTTATGAGTGTTATTTCTTTCTCTTGGATAGTTCCTTGTACGAGAATATAGTGACCTTCTTTATCTCTTTTAATCAGTTTGGGTTTGAAATCTATTTTGTCTGCAAACAAGATAGCCACTCCTGCTTTTTTGCAGTTTCCTGTGGCATGGAGGATTGTTTTCCAACCTTTTATTTTCAGTGTATGGGTTTCCTTCTGAATTAGGTGTGTTTCCTGTATGCAGCAGATTGTAGGATCTTGCTTCTTGATCCAATCTGCTAGTCTGTGTCTTTTAATTGGCCCATTGAGGCCATTGACATTAATGGTTATGACTGATATGGACATATTTAGGCCTGCCATGTTTCTCTGTTCTCGGTTCTTTTCTTCTTTGCTTTTCCCCTTTTCTATTTAGTTTCTTGTTTGCCCCAATGAATTCAGTCCCCTGGGTCTCGTGGGTATGGAATTTTCTGTGTTTTTTTCCAAGATGTTCTTTAGGATGTTTTGGAGTGCAGGTTTCGTGCTTGTGAAGTTTTCCAGGTGTTCTTTATCATGGAAGTATCTTATTTCCCCGTCTATTCTGAAAGATAGTTTTGCAGGATACAGCATTCTAGGTTGGAGGTTGTTTTCCTGCAGTGCTTGAAATACTTCCCTCCACGCTCTCCTTGCATTGAGTGTTTGTGTTGAAAAGTCTGCTGTGATCCTAATGGGCTTCCCTTTGTAGGTGATTTTCTTCCTTTCTCTCACTGCTTTCATTATTTCATTCTTTTGTTGTACATGTGGAACCTTGATAATTATGTGCCTAAGTGTAGATATTTTTATGTCACAGTGTTTTGGAGTCTGAGAGGCCTCATTTATCTGTATGTCTATGTCTTTTCCTGTGAAGTTTTCTGTTGCTATCTCTGACAATAGCTTTTTTATATCTTTTACACCGTCTCCTGCTTCCTCATTGACTCCAGTCTGTCTTATGTTATTTTTCTTTGCATCATCTAGAAGCTGCTGAATTGATTTCTCATGGTCCCTTGCTCTTTTCCATAGATTATACCTTTCCTGCTCGTTGGATGCTATGCTGTCCTCTAGGTCTGAGATTTGGTTCTCTGCTTCATTCATCCTACTGCGTAAGCTTTCGTTCTCCTTCATAATTCCCTGGAGCTCTGCTTGAAGTTGTTTAAAAGGTTACATTGCTTCTGCTATCTTGGATTCTATCATATCGCTGATCTCTTCTTTAATGATGTCTTTCACTGAGGACAGTATCTCTGTTTTGATCTGAGAGATGAGTTCTGATTTCCATTTTACTAGATCCACTTTAGTTACTATCTCCAAGAGTCCTGGTGTTTGAGTTTCAGTCTGCCCTATTTCCTTTTTCTCTGAATTTCCCTGTGGTGGTGATCTTTGTGCCTGTTTTTTTTGTGTATTTTCTCATTTCTACTCTTTCATTGTTATTAATGCTCTTCTTTGTCTGATGACAGGGCAATGTTTGTTGCAGGTCTCTTTCTATTATCTGGGGCCCTTTGGAAGTAGCACTTTCCTGGGAGGTCCTCCTTGAATCTGTAATGACCCTTGAGAGTTCTTACTTCTGACACATCATGGGAGGTATTTGAGCAGAACAATCACATCATGTTTGTTAGCATAATACAATAAATACCAATATCTGTATTAAACACAGTAAATAAGTTTTGTTAAATTCTATTCTGGAGACTTTGAGCTTATGAGTTACCTCTATGTCCCTATGCCAAAATTTAGAATTAATCAGCAATGTGTAAACAACATACAGATTGTAAATGTAGCCCTCGAACTCTTTGGGGATAAAAGGTCACTGGGGAATCAGGGAGGTAGGAAGACAGAAGGAGAATGAAATAGGGTTAGTCGATTTAGGAAGATCACCTGTACCCTAGATCCTCATATATGCCAGCGGGTACTACAGGATAAAAGGGCATATGTACAACAGTACCAACTGTATCCTGTAAGACTGTTGGAGGCTTTGCACAGCTTATAATAGTACAGAAGAAGAAATAGGGCAGCCTAAGAATCTTTACTTCTGGGTATTGTTTTTGACAGGAAGATAGGAGAGGGTGTGGGGACAACAGGTGAATAGAGGTATCTAGGAGTGGATGACAAAATAGAAGCTAGATTCCCTCCCCCCCTTTTTTTTTTCATCTTTCCTGGTGTCTCAGTGCGGCTCCAGGAGCACGCCTCTTGTGGAGGGATGCAGGAGATGGCTCCAGCTCCTCTAGGGCCTGGGTCCTCACAATGCAGCTCCGGGGTGGGGTTGGGGCTGGGTGGAGGCTCTCAACCCTCCGTGGTGCGGCTGGTGCCCAGGGTCCGTACCTGACTCCTCAGTGCACAGCTCAGGGATACAGTGGGCCGGTGGGCGGCCTTCAGTCCGCCGGAAACGGACTGCGGGGCCCGCAGCAGCCGGGTCCGTCTGCGCCGCTCCCTTTAATCCTCCGGAAACCAAAAATATAATTCTTATACTTGTTTATTTTAGTGATGCTATGTATGCTTTTTTTTTTTGAGACAGGGCCTCGCTTTGTAGTTCTGGCAGGCCCTGAGCTCACTATGTAGCCCAGGCAATCCTGGAACTCAGCAATCCTCCTGCCTCTGCCTCCTGAGTGCTGGAATTATAGGTGTGTGTCACCATGTTGATCTTATCTGTTTTGTACAAAAACCATAGAGATAGGAGCAAATAGTTCATTAAATATAGCTAGCATGAAAAATATATAAAAGCTGTAAGTAAAGACTCCTAGGAGTAGCAGTAGGAGCTAAGGAGTGAAAAAAGAGGGATTTTGACTTTTTTCTTTATGTTTTATATGGTTGAAATGTTTTTCCATGAATGTACTAGTTTTATAAATTGAAACCAAAAATTTTATTTATAATAGATTATTGATTTACATTATGCTTTTGGTATTTTAGAGAGTTGATATTTCATTGAATGGCACCATTTATTTAGTTATTTTTATAATCAATCATAGATCAGCCCCTGGATTTGAAAGAATATAGAATATAAGTTCTTCACAAAATATGAAATTTGGGAGAAATAAGCACATTAAATACTTTAAAACACTATTTAAAGAATGTTTTTGTATTTATTAGACTTTGGTCCCCAAACACTGAAAGCATTTCTTTTCACACACACATGCATAAAAAAGGACTGGCTGCCTGGTAATACTTGTAATCCCAGCACTCTGAAAGGGTGAGGTAGATGGATGACAAGTTCAAGTGTAGCCTGATCCACTTAGTAAGATCTTGTCTTTAAAAAAAAAAAAAAAGGGAAGGGGCAGGAAGGATGACAGGAAGCAGCTCAATGTGGAGTCCCTGGGTTCATTCCTCAGCGCTGCCAAGAATAAAGGAGCCCACTTACCACCTTTTCAGGTTACAGTTATCTTGTCTGACCACTCATCATTTATGGTTTTTCTGGTATCTACATGAATAATTTTTTAATATCCTCAGAAAACACTCATTTTTTTCTACTCCTAAAAATAAATAAAAACGCTTCATTCCGAATACAGAGCTGAGTTTCATTCCAGTTACAGACGTTTCTTACACATGACGAGAGCAGGCACTGCAGAGAAGGGAGGGCTGTGCAGACACAAGTGCTGCGCGAGGGCCCTTGGCGGAAGCACGCAGGTTAGGGTTCATTTCAGGACCAGCCCACTCGGCCTACTTTCTGTGCTCCTCCGCGGTGGAGGCTGAAGTTGTGCTGTGCCCTCTCCCCTAAGGCTTGGATCTCAGGCCAAGACAGTGCACGGATTTCAGTCCTCCACAAACTCGCCTATTTCTCATAACTATTGTAATCCTCATGCTGCATGTGTTGGCTTTGTAGGATCCCAACAACAAAAAAAATGAATTCGAATCTTTGCCCTGCTCCGCCCACTCAAAACAGTATTGAAAAAGTAGACAAATCCACCGTGGAAGTGTAGTTTCCGTGTCTTCTCTGGTCACATTTGGGTAATTAAAGTCTTTAAGGCGATATTGGCCTTATACGATTTCGGTTTAGTGATTCCCAATGTGGCAAATGAAAGTTCTTTCAAAGTAAACCCTTTTCTATTCCCCTAGCTCAGACCAGTTGCGTGGGTTAGCCTGAAATTAACCAAAGAAAGGCAAGCTTTTTCTTCTGCCGGGCCTCTCCCAACTGACAAATGTGATAAAATTGGGAATGCAGTGCATGTTGGGTGAGCTGATCCCTGTTAGGATTGACTGAAGCTGTGTTTTTGTCTTGTGAGTGCTTCCAAGTGTCCACTGCCATACATTTCCCTGAACAAAGGTGAAAAGACCTCTGATTGGCCAGTCAGGACTCTTTACAATGCATGGGGTTATCCCAAACATTTCTAAAATGTTCCTGCTAAAGTCTCCTTACCTATAGGTGTCTCCCATAGGCAGATTCTAGAACAATCGCAGGCTGTTAGTCTCCTTATCTTTTGCTGCTGGCTCAGATCTTGTCCACTGGGCCACATAGACTGCAGACTTGCTGCGAGATGGTGTGTGTAGCTTCAGTTAACTTTCTTATCCTTAGCATTCAGCCTGTGTATGTTGCTGCAACTTCAATCAGAAACCAGTCCTTACTGTTCCAGAACTTCAAGAAATGTATCCGTCTTTCTAAGTATGTCCTTTGAAGTCTCTTTCACTAAACTGGAGATGAGGACCCAGAAACCCTGATACTGTGTCTAGAAAGGGAGAGAGAGGGAGCGTGAAACACACTGATAGCTCTCTTACAGTTTCTATGTTTTTCTCCAAGGTTTTGGTCAGTTTGACTGCAGCCCTTTCATACCTTTGAATAGGTATAAAAGAGCCCAGGGCTGCCAAACTGATTTTAAGTGTTTCTTTTCCATTCTCTTTTGGTGGTCTGGAATGTGGAAGGAGTTGATGCCATCTTTCCTCAGACTTTGGGCAAAATGGGCACAAATATGTAGCGCTAACCTTGGAAATCTAACGTTTCCAAATTTAATGTGATCTGTGAGATATTTTCACATTCAAATATCACATTCTAAGGTCTTCTAATATATGTTGATACTGACTAGACTATATAAATATAAATTTAGCTGGTTGTGGTAGCTCACGCCTGTAATTGCAGCACTTGGGAGGCAGAGGCAGGAGGATTGCTGAGTTCAAGGCTTGCCTGGGCTACGTAGTGAGTTCAGGGCCAGCCTGAACCTGAATGTGAGACTCTGCCTCAAAAAAAAGAAGTTTAGACACAAGAAGTCACCAAAATCCAAATTTGTTTATATTGATTACTCGCTGACTTGAACAGATACTGCATGGCGTAGTAGGAAATTAAAATATGCAAAAGACTATCTTACAGTTATACCTTCCTTCTGCTCTGTCACCTCAGTGACTCTGTCCGAAGACACAAATATTTTATTAACTATTTCAGGGTATTTTTTTCAAGCATTACTTGGATTCCCAAGGTTCATGTGGATAATAGATCTTTATTTCTAATTAGCCTCAGAGTAAATGAGCCTAACTTTACAGGTATGTTATCCGTGGGCTGAAAGACGCTGGGTGTGGGACATAATTAACCTTGGTAGTTTCATCTGAATAGTGAAAAATCATAATACTAAAGATCTCACAGTGTGAGAACAAAACAGAGCAGATTTCAAGGAATTAGCATTGCTGTTTCTGTTACAGAATATTCAGTAAATACGAACTTTTGAAGTCATCATTTTTCGTTATGGAACATTAACCTCTGCCTCCTCCCTGCTTCAACCCTGACACCTGCTGTGAACCTGGTGAAAATGTTCCGCTTTTCTCCATCTACTCATCCACGTCCTGCTGTCCAAAGTGCCTATGTTGCCCCGTGCGTTTCTCTAACATAGCTCTTCCTTATTGGAATGTACCTGAATATTTTCTTCTTAGTGTCATGTTAAGTTTTCGTCACTCCGTGTGATGATTGGCGCAGAGTAAACAGTATGGTTTTGCTGACGGAGTGTAGTGGAAACCCAAGTGAACCCACCTCACTGCAGGGCTGCTCTGTGTTGCTAGAGAGTAAGTGGGTGGAGTGGTCTTTTATGTCATAGGATTTCTGAGCACTGTGGAAACAGCTCCCTTAGAGTCAGGGAGAAGTACTTGGGAGGAGAGAAAGGGCCTACTAAGAAGACAACAGAGGAAGATGGAAGGCCATGGAAGTCGAGTTGTATGTTTAGACATATTGCTTAGACCACACATTGTCCTGTCTTCTGCTCCAGGTATTAGAAAATGGCTACTTTGTTGAAGGCACTAAAACTCTTTAAAAATGCAGCCTGTATAGACATGTAGTACACCAGAGAGCCCTAGAAAACCTGAAGTGTTGGGAGATTTAGAAAGAAATACAGGAACAAGTCATTTTTCTTTCCTCTTTCAAAGATCTGTTGCTGTGGTTGAAGGAATGGAGTCAGTTACTTGTGAGATTTTAAGTCTGTGCCTTCTGATTTGCTTCTCCCAAGAGGCTGGTAATAGCATGTATACAAATAAAAATGTAGCTTTCTAGTGATTACGCTAAGAAACTTTCCTCCGGGTGTACTTTGAAATCTCTAAAGAAAGTATTACTCTCCAGCAAGTGTCATGTATTTTTGAAATGAAATAATTTGCTTTATATTTCTAGGTATCAAAATATTTAAATTAATTAAATATTTAATTTAATATTTAACTTAATCATTTTTATTGCTTTGTTGAAAAACTAAGATCCAGAGCATACAATTCAATGTTTTTAGTATATTTACAGAGATGTACAACCATCATCACAGTGTAATATTTGAATATCATTTTATTCCAACAGGAAAGTTAGCTAGTATTTCCTCCTTTCCCTGCTCCTAGCCAAGAATAATCACTGACACACTTTTTTTTCCCTCTCTATAAATTTCCCTGTTCTGGACATTTACTATAAATGGCATCATATCAGATTTGGTCGTTTGTGACTGATTTTCTTCACTCAGCATAGTGTTTTCAGGGTTTATCCACAATGTACCTTGTGTCAATACTTTTTAAAGTTTGTATTATTGCTCAGTAATATTCCACTGTATAGATATACCACAGTTCACTTATCTGTTCATCACTGATGGATGTTTGTGTTGTTACACTTCTGGCTATTATGAGTAATAGTCCTATGGTTATTCATTTACACTTTTTGTTTTTGTTTTTGTGGCACTGGGGGGCGAACTCAGGATCTTGCACTTGCCAGGTAGATGTGGAGGCACTGAGCTACATCCTTGGCCCTGTTAACAAGCTTTGGTGTAGATGTCTTTCCATTTCTCTTGCTTGTATTCCTGTGAGTGTAATTTCTGGGTCCTAAGTATTTACCTAAACTTGTTACAGTCTATCTTGTGATTATTGCCATTCTAGTGTGCATAAAGTTGTATGTCTTTACAGTTAATTTGTGTTGAACTGAAGCCAATAATACTGAGTATCTTTTTAATTTGTTTATCTTTTATGATGAAGTATATTTTCAAGTTATTTACCTATTTTTGAATGGGACCTTTTGAATTTTTGTTATTGTTGAGCTATGATTTTATTTTATATAGTCACAATGGTAAACAGGCTTTAAAATTATTTCCTTTTATTCTGAGGACTCATGATGCCATATTCAGTGAAATATTTTAAATGTAGTTCACTTTTATCTCTTTTTCTTTTGTCACGTGTGTTTTTAGTTTTAGTGGATAGAGATCATGTCACAAAGATTTACTGCTACATCTTTTACCAAAGATTTTATAATTTTAGTTATTAAGCATTGTGGAGTATAATCCACTTCGTGGTTTTTTTGTCACTACATTTATCTAGTTTCCTCAGCACCATTTGTCATAGACTTTTTCAGCATTGAATTGTTAATGCTCTCAATGAATTGACTATACATACAAATACTTATTTCTTTACTCTAAAATCTACTTCATTGGCCAATGCACCTGTCTTATGCCACTTCATTGTTTGGCTCATTATTATTCTGGTATGCTTTAAAATTGAGAATTATGTCTTTCATATTTTTCTTTAAGATGGCTTTGGTTGATCTGGGTGTTTAAAATTTGTTTGAATTTTAAGTTATGCTTGTTAATTTCTAGAAAACAGTACCTAGTTGTTATTTTTTTTTTTTTGAGGTAGGGTCTCGCTTTGTAGTTTAGGCTGGCCCTGAGCTCACTATGTAGCCCAGGCAAGCCTGGAACTCAGCAACCCTCCTGTCTCTGCCTCCAGAGTGCTGGGATTATAGGCAGGAGCCACCATGCCCGCAGTACCTAAAATTTTGTTGGAGATTATATTGAATTTCTGATTCAATTTGGGAATATTGCTTAAGTATCCCATCTATTAATATGGAATATCTTTCCATTTCCAAGTTCTCTTTAGATTCTTCCCACCATATTTTGTAATTTTAATGTTCAGTATCATACATAGTTTTGTTAAATTGAATACTAGGAATTCTTTTTCCTCTCATGTGGTTCATGGTTTTTTTTGGGGGGGGTCTATTATTTGGTTCTGTATATGCATAAGAAATTCCAGGAAGTGTATTATCTTATATTATAGTTTTATATAGTTAAAAAACTTTGTTATGACTAGGCAAATAGTTGTCATTTCTTTCCATTTTGCTCTCAAATGACTCTTCACCTAACAAAATCATTATATTTTTTTGCCTTCTTATTTTAGTAAAATAAGAAGTTCATTTTTGCCATAACAGTGTTACCATAACTGAAATATATTGGTGATTTTTACAAGAGATTTCTTTCTTGATTGATCTAATTGGCTTTCATATTCTTCTCCTACACTTTAAAAGTGTTTTTCAAATTTATCCTTTTCTTTATATCTTTGTTAAGTAGGGTACTTGCTCAATGGAATCGTTTTTTGCTCTCATTAGCTTCTTTCAATTGTTTCTCTGCCCTCCAGCTTCTAATATCTTAACTTAGAGCCTTTTCTTTTTGTTTATATGGACCAAATTAGTTTTTTCTATTTCTGTGATTTCACTGAGTATTAAAGGTGCTTACAACAGTATCCTTTATAGAGAAGACTTTAAAACATGCCACACATCATCCTTAAGGGGTCTTTTCAGATCATTAGTATTTAATCATATTTTATATCTTTTGTATGAATTCTCTTCATGTGTTCCTTTAGAATCTACCTCCTTAGCAATGGCTATTTTCAACTTCTGTATGTTGGGAGCTTGTCTTTTTGAACTAAGACAACTGGGTAAATTTGCACATTATAATTGAAAAGAAAGTTCATGATTATAAATTAATCTGTCTTGCTTTCATACCTGTCAAATTATGGAGAAAAAATTGAGTTTCCTAGATAAAGAGGATTTTCTAGTTTGAAGCAGTTTTTTTTTTTTTGAGTTGCCTGTTTGTACTGAACTTTTAATTTTTCAAGAAAAATTGTATTTTTGCCGTATTTTCAAATTTAGTTTTGTTGTTGTTGCTTTTGTTGTTGTTATTATTGTTCGTTTTGCTAGGCATTAAATAAATCTAAGGCCTCATATAAGCTAAACAAGTGTTCTGCCACTGAGCTACATTCCCAGTGCCACATAATTTAGTTTTATCTGTTCTGTTTTCATCCTGAAGGGAAACTAGCTTTCAGCAATAAGCTAGGTAAAAAGTAAGTGTTCAGTTTAAGAACAATGGAAGAGGTCAATTTTAATTTTTTTCTCTCTGAATAACAATTATAGGTAGTACAATATTTATATTCAATTATCTTGGGCCACAAGATTATGATAGTCACTAGAGTTTTTTTTATCACAATACTTCTTCTATACTACTATTCTGTCAGTGAAATTTATTGAAACACTACTTAAAGCAATTATAATTTCAATTTTGTATTTTATTCTGTAAATCATAGTACTTTTCTCCAGAGCACTAAGTTCTTCTTCAGGTTTCCAGTTTTCTTCTATTTTTCCACATCATTTTAAACTGTAAATCCGTGAAGCCATGAGCGCAATGACCTTGTCTTAGTTTCCTTTGTATGTCAGGTGCCTCTGTCAGCATTATATACATTTATTCCACGGTTTGTTTATCACAAAAATTTAAATTGTGAATCTAAATATTTTTTAGAGGGAAGAGGTTTTCTGAGAGGAACATTTTTTCTAAGCATCTTAATACCAAATTTCACTTGCTTGCAGGATGACTTGATCAGCTCTGTATCAGAGACAGCTGGCTTTGTTTACCATTGTTAGTGGGGCCAACATATGTCCAAAACAGTTGGAATGAGAAAAACAGAATTGACTTGCGGCCAAAGTAGAGGGGGAGGGAAAGAGAGTACCTTAGCTATTGAACAGGGCTGCATGGATTGTGCAATGTAAGACAATTATGCAGAAACATGGCGGTGGGGTCATATCAGGGGAAAAATTAGGTGCACTGAAATAATAAAAACAAATTGATGTTGTTGGTTTGACTTTATCTCAGCCTTTGGAAGTAATATATTCTTTTTTATTAACCAAAAAAGGGAATTCTAAGATATTTATGATATAGGTAATTTATTTTTTTCATTTTCACCCCTGTGATTTCAATAAGATCATTTTGGTTTCTAATTCCTGTAAATTTTTGTGTCTTTATAAAGCAATATGGGTACCACTGAATATGCATCACATTTTATAGGAACAGAAAAATACTTGATTTTTCTCAGACTAGGTATCGTATTGCCTTATGATAAAACTTTAAAATCAGGAAAAGGTGTTTTTATTTTCATAGCCATCAGTTACAAAAAATAGATATTTTTGGATATCGTATCCTCTTGAGAATCAACTGTTGTAAAAAAAAGATATATTTTCACTGTAACACAAAATAGATGTAACAATTTTCTGTTTATAATGAAAGGTTTGATGAGAAGTTTTCAAACACTACAATCAAGGAATGAAACTGTTTTGACCACAATTGAGTTTTATATCATAGGCCAACCCTCTGAGGATAATTTTTAATTAGATAAAGCTTTTTCTCAGGAATTTCTGTACTCAATTCGGTGTCGTTTCTTACTTGGTGGAGGCCACTCCCTTCCGCTCCGGGGCCCTCCTGTTTCTCTGCACTCTGTGTATGGTCTCCTGAGCGCTACTTCACCTGGAGAGATCAGGGAAGGGCACGGTAACGTTCCTCTTGTGAGATATACACTTACTAGAGAGACTGAAAATAAAATAAAATAATACGCATCCACTATGTATAATTTTGGGGTGGGAAGGAATAACCCGGGCACTACAGAGACCCTTGGGACTTGCTATTTTAGCTTTTTTATTTGCTTTATACTAGAAGAATCCATAGGGGTCAAGTGGTGCCAGCTAGAGCTGTGGTCTTCCTGTTCTCTCTGCCAATGCCTGGCTCTATCCATTGGCAAGATGTTGGGCATTGGCCAGAGAACGAGAGAAGACTGATAGGCTAATTTATTCATGTTTTTACTCTGCAACACAAATGTACTCCACGCCTGAGAGAATCGGGTGGGACAAAGATTTGGTTTTAACAGTGGCTCCTGTGGAAGCCTTCTGAGCACTGCTTCTGCGGGGAAAGCTGAGCTCATCCCCTGAGCCCCAGAGGTGCGGAGCGCCGAGCAGTGCGCAGGTACTTCGTCTCAAACACCCGTAGGTGCCGCCCACTGGGTGGCGGTCACGTGTGTCAGGCCTGACTTCCTCTTCTTCCAGGGAGGACAGTGTTTCACAGCAAGTGCCTTTGTCATTTATGCAAAGCGGCATCTGCTGCCCCAGCCCTGCCTGCTCTCCAGACATGTCCGGAGATGTCTGAACCTTGGATATGACAGTATCCTCCCATCACACCCCAATCAACCTTCCTTCCCTCCCTTTCCTTGTGCTCACTGCATCAAAGTTTATTTTCTTATTTTAGGATTTACAAATTCTAAACCGATGATTTACATCTGTTTTTGTTAAACTGGAACTTATGTTTTATATAATGATTTTTTAAGCTGCTGAATATTCTACTAGTCTAATCTGAATTACATTCTGAATTCTATGGAAAATAAGTGAAACATTTTGATTCAAAATGGCTTTGTTAAACTCTATGAGTGGCAATATTATTTCCTATGAATTTGGTTACTTTCTTTAAGATTACACTGATTACCTAGGAGAACATTTCGATAATTTTGTTTCTTTAAATTTCTCCCTCTCTCCCCCCTCTCCCCCCACCCTCTTTCTCACAGTGCTTAACTATAAGGACTGTTTTGTTTGAGGCACCAAACTTTTTAGTGGTTTGGCTACAGATCTGTCACTAGGATATAATAGCCATCCTTGTAATGTTATTGCAATTTTGAGATATGTGTGATAGCTCTTTAAAACTTCAAGGTTTTTAAATATTTAGCATAAACAAAATCAGCCCACACATCATTAACAAAAATTTAAATGTCAAAGAAACACCATATTCTTTAATTGCTAAACATTCTTTTGTTAAACTCATTCATATACTGATTTCTGTGAAATATACTAGCTATATATATGTCAGCTTTGAATTTACAGTGCCAAAGCAGCTGTTGATAATATGTAAATGGTGGGGGTGGTTATGGTGGAATAAAGCTTTATAACACTGAAATATGAATTTCATATAATGTTCATATAAAATATTATTTTTCTACAGTTTCCCTAAGCCATTTAAAAACATGAGAATCATAATGAAGCCACTGGCTATGAAAAATTAGAAGATAGGCTGGGTTTGCTGCTCTCTAGTCTGCAGAGTTCTATTTATTTTTAATGCTTTTTATTTAAAATTTGTTTACTTGTTACTTGTCTATAGGCTCTGTTGCACATCGTGGCCTGAGCATCTCAGGCTGTGTCTGAAATACTCAGAGGTTTCTCTAGTGCTGACAGTTCTCTTAATACAGGCTGCCTCTATAAACAGATACTGACTTTCACCAGAAATAGAAATTTTAATGACAGTCTAATTAAATAGAAGCCATATGAAAGAAGATTACATTTTCTTTTGCCAAATTCTGTATGTCTTTAGTTAGTGTGCAGAAATATATTCGAAGAATTGATTTTTCTGACAGCTTAAGGCTTTTTTTTTGAGGTGGATCCTTCTGTTTATTAACTTTTACCTTTCTGGCCAATAATTCTCTTTCATAATGCACAGGAAATCATGAACCAACAAAAGCCCCGAAAGAAGAAAAAAAATATGCCATGACAGTCCATCATGTCAAATCTTTTCTCACACTGTCAGAAAACAGCTGCCTCTTACTTTATTGTTACTACTTTCCTTCTTCCATTAAAGAAGTCTAAAAATTTATGAATAATACACTCAAACCTCATTAACAGTGTTTACAGTTAATTATCTTTCAGTGTCTCTAGTTCTGACATAATCCAGTGGGATTTAGTGAACCAAGCACCCAGAGATGAGTTCATCCTTAGGCAGTCTTTGCCTCTGAGTCCGTAGGTTCACAGCTTGGAGACAAGAAAGCTGTGTTGCATTTAGCAGCCTGGGAGGCCAGTTATCCAGAATGGACACATAATTTTGTATAGGGAAAAGAGAGGGATGCAATTCTAAATCTGGAATTTTGAAGTACAGAATGGTTTCTTTAAGAGAGCATCAAACACAGTTAAGGAAAAAGCTTCTAGCTCATCCGAGAATACGTGACTGTGTTAGAGTGTGCTGAAATGTATTTAGTTACACCTCTGTGTATGGAACATGTTGGCCATTACAAGTAAATGCTTTTCTTCTAAAAATAAAAAAATGTAATATTATTTTAGCAAAAACAATTTTCAGCTTCCTTTATGTCAGGCTATACTCCAAATTGTGTTGTTAAAACCGAACGTTTATTTTTGTAGAGCCGAAGAAGAGTCGCAATGGAGCGATTAAGATCTTGGGCCACAGCTGGTGCCTCGGTACCCGGGACCCTGGCCAGGGTCCTCTGTAACTTCCATTCTCCCCATCTGTAAATGAAACTCATAGTCCAGTCCGTTGGAGATGTTACCAGAGGGCACGGCCTCACCATATAGAGAACGCGTGGGTTAACACCTACTCATGCTATGAAGTGTTCAGAACAGTGTTTGATGTAGTCTTATGTGTTGTATTAATGTTGACTCCATAATTTAAATACTAAAAACAACTCTCCAAACCAACCAGCAGTACGGCATTATATTTTATTTTTTCCCAAGTTTGGAGAGACAAATTTGGAATCAGTGTAGAGAAGCCATGTTTTGTTAGAATGCTCGAATCCTGAAAGCTCACATATTTTAGGATTCATATATCTGAAGTTCTTCCTGACAAAGGAGAATGGATAGTTGTATTTACAAGCAAAAGTGGTGCCACCATGTGGCAATAACATAAATCTAGCTGCCAAGGTACTTGGTTTGGCAAACTTTGAAATTATGCGTAGAGAGATTTCTGCATTTTTAACAATCACTTTATTTTCTGAATTGCATTTTAAACTATGACTTTCTTTTCAATTCAAGATTTTCAAATTCCCATAATTCCCATTCACGTTAAATAAGAATGCTTAGTTCTTTGAAGGAGGACTAACTTGATTTGGTCCTGATTTCAATGCAGCAAAATAAAGACAGAAAAAATGCCATTAGAACACACAGTGATTTTCAAACTGACTTGCTGGATTCCCAGGGGAAAAGCAGGAAGGAAGTGAGTGGACAGGACCTGGTTTCTCCTGTTCCCCAACATCTGTATTTGTGCTTGTTTTATATATTGCTATTTATTCGTAACACTTTCTATGAAGAAAAATGTATAAAGAAATGTTTGTAAGATCTAGCAGAATTCTGTATTGGAAGACTAGTCTGGATCTAAGATTTCTTTGTTTCTTTAAGAAATAACTCCCAAAAATTTAGGAAACAACCTAATTCTCAAGTAAAAATAGAATGTGTGGATTAAAATACTTGCCATTGTATAGAGTGGAAAGATTAGAGAGGAACTAAGGAAAAGAGATCCTGAATCAAAGAGGAAAAACAGGAAGACATGATACACAGAACATTTGCTCTAAATATTATCTCATGTTTCTCTGGGTTTTCTTTCTGTATTCCTTCCTTCCTTCCTTCCTTCCTTCCTTCCTTCCTTCCTTCCTTCCTTCCTTCCTTCCTTCCTTCCTTCCTTCCTTCCTTCTCTCCCTCCCTCCCTCTCTTCCCCCTTCTTTCTTTTCTATGTCTTCTACCTCTTCCTCTTCCTCCTCTTTCCTCTTCTACTTCTTCCTCCTCTTCTTTTTTTGAAGTATGGTGACATGGTCTCCTATGTCACCTAGACTGGCTTTGCACTTTCAATCTTCCTGCCTCAGCCTCCTGAGAAGCTGGAATTACAGGTTTCCTGCCTTTTTATAATGTATGTTGTTGTCTTAAACATGTTGAGCACCAAAGATTTCAGTAATTTTTTTTTTTTTTTAGACAGGGTCTCACTTTATTATTCAGGCTGGCCCTGAGCTCACTATGTAGCAAGGCAAACCTCGAACTCAGCGATCCTCCCGCCTCTGCCTCCCGAGTGCTGTGATCACAGGTGTGAGCCACTGCGCCCGGCACTGTGGTGTGTGGTACACATTGCTGGTGGGCATGAGCCACTGCACCCATCATTGTGGTTTGTGGTTACCAGGAATTGAACTCGGGACCTCGCACTTGCAAGGCAGACACTAGAGCCACTGAGCTAAATCTCCAGCCCCAATACATATATTTCAATTACCTAATCTCTCTGTGTGTGTGTGTGTGTGTGTGTGTGTGTGTGGTGCTAGTTCAAGGTAATTGTTTCTTGCTACTAATGTGCAAGAAACAATAAAACTATTTTTTCCTATCAAACCAGCATACAGTTATATTATTCTATGAATGGAGATTCCTGAGAGAAGAGTGCAGATATACTCTGTAAAGCTTCATTTGCTGAGTAAAGAAGTTGGATTTGTTCAAAAAAGTTCTAATGTGTCTGGTAAGAAAGTCATTTACTTAGCCAGTATTTATTTTAAAGTTATATTAAATGCAACATGATATACCAGGTTTTGGAGTTACAAGAGGATTCTTTGCATCCTATATTAGTTTTTCTAATGGGGGTTTTGTTAGCCATTTGCAAATACCAGTAATGTAGTCCTTTCTATGTGAAAATTATGAGCTGTATATAAAATGTACCAATAAAGAATTCAATTAAAAAAGACAAAAAGAAAAAAAAAAGAAAATCCATCGGAAAGCAGTAGGAAAAAAAATATAAAGAAGGGGCCATTTTGTCCAGCCTTCATTGTGATCTGCTTAGAAGTCAGTTTACTCTGGCTTTCATCTGAATAAATAAAGCTTTTAGATGAACACTTATTTTCTGTTTTAAAATCCTAAACTTTTACATCTACTGAAGTTTCACTTGCAGTTATCTTTATATCAGGTTAAATTTTTTCTCAACTTACAAAATAATTTGAAGTTTTAACCTCCTGTCACCTTAGAAGTGACATAAATTGTCTTCATTTTGTTTTCTACAGTGCAAAGAAATCAATGAAGCTTTTACTTGATTTTCAAATACTATAGTAAAGAAATAGCAAACGTTCCAATAATTTAGAACTAAGTGTGTATTACAAATTAGTTGGCAATTCATGTTTTTGTTATGGTTTGTTATGACTGTTTAATTCAAAAGCAGATTTGCAGGGAGGGAATCTGAATTAAGTAAATCAAAATAGTAAAGGCTTTGATTAAAAAGTTAGCTTGCCTTAACTTAAATGTTGATATTTCAAGGCCAACTGATATTTTAGGCATTTGTGGTTATTTTTATTTCCTGTTCAAACCCTGGGGAAATAAGAAAATAGTAAATCAAAGTCCAGATTGCTTCTTGCATTTATTTTCTTTTCATTTATTCTGTGTATTAGTGAACTGTAAGAAACTGAAGTCATTTGTGACTCCAACAGAGTTTTAAGGGAGAATTTTATTTCTGAACTAACTAGTTTCAATAATTGTTACAAAATTATCCTTTAATGTTTGATAATTTACTAATTATTGGGTTTTTTGGCTAAATCACCATGAAAGTACTGTCATAAATATTAATGGTAGAGGTCAGCTTGGGAATATTTGCATTACCAAAGTGAAATTTGGATAATGTTGTTATCATACTGAAGCTATGATTATATATATTACTTTTTTTAAATTTATTTTTATCTTTATTGTTGTGTTGTATATACACATCATGATCACACTCAATTTTGGGAATCTGTACCATTTATGACATGATTTAATTCTCATTTTTTCCTATTCCCCTACCTACCCTATAATCCCCCACCCCCAAATATATAAATTTTGTTTTCCTTTTTTTATTACCATCATATTTTTTCTTTACCTCTCCTTACTCACCCCTCCACCACATTTCTCTTAGAATATTTTCTATTTCAATATTTATCATACATTCTGGAACTCTTTTAACATCTTCAGTTTCTCATACCAGAGAATAGATATGATATATGTATATGACTTTTTTCTAAATTTCCCATTTTGGATGTTAGGCTAAATCAAAATGAATATTTTAGTCTTTCAGAAAAAAATATGTTCCCAAGGCTACATTTTTTAATGAAAACTCTTCAGGCTCATCCCTCACAGAATGTAGAATAGTGGTGAAGGTTGATGAGCAAACCTTAGAAAAAGACTTACCCATTTTATTTGGAAAATTCAGTGAGACTAAGAGGGCTATCCTGCATGACATCATGTTTCAGGGAAGATATGAAAAATAAGTAGGAGTTAGTCTAGAAAGTTGGGTTGGGATTTCCAGAAAAGGCTTTAAGAAGAGAATATACTTGGAAAACCTGTGAGACTTTGGAAAGCGTGGCCTGTTTAAATAATGGAAGAAGATGCATGTGGCTTAGGAGAAGGGGAGAACTGGAACTGAGGAAGGAAACATAGGAAGAAAAAAACCCACAGAGCAATGGGGCCATGTGAGAAACTGGGGCCCTATGGATGGGTGTTCTTCAGGAAAGTGACAGAGGGCACATCAGTGAAACAGGCAGTGTCAGTGCAGGCAGCTTGACAACTTCAGAAATACGTTAAGAGCAGAAAAGATCACTCCTATGAATGTACCTGGTAACTCAGAGAGAGCAGTAAGATGTCACTTCTGCGTTTCTCTTTGGCTGCAGTGTTTGACACAAGGGCTGCTGAAGAAAGACACAGGAGATAGCTAAATAGAGAGCGCCCTTGTTACGTGTACATATGAGATACACATTTGGAATTGATGCTTTGGCCAAAGATAGAATTGTCACTGTGTAGGAAGCAAATACAGCCCTGAGTGTGGAAGCAATTACAACAGAGCCTAGAGAGAAAATAAAAGCGAGCCCAGGAGGGCTTCCATAGGCGCACCACATCTGCCTTGGCTGCATCATGTCAGCTGAATCAGGGCGAGTTTCTTGAAGGCAGCGATGGTGTTTCTTGTTGGTGAGAAACCATAGTGACATTTAATAGGGCTTTAAAGTGCTTGCTAAGTCAGAATGAGTGAAAAATGACATGTCAACCTCCTGACAACAGTGGCTTTGATGTTATTTTAGATCTGCATCTCCCTCAGCAGGGTCTTTCTTTAGAAGAGGTACTTTGTCTAGGTACTTTCCTTAGATGATGTGGCACTTCAGAACAGATGCTGTGTATAGTTCCTGAGAAAAATGACTAGGGGAACACAGTAAGGCATCATCCAGATGCAGCCGTGTCCTCAGCCAGCTCAGGGTGAGCTACAGCAGCGAAATATAAAGAATAAAAACAAAGAATTACATGTTGTATGGTTTAGATCTGAATCAGTGTGAAACTGGATGAATGGGAGTTGATAGGGGAAAAGGGAAGTATTAAAGTGGTTTAAGATAATTTCCATGGACTTGAAGGAAGAAAAATACTTAATTTCTTCTACTTTTTCCCCCAGTGCCAATCAGTTTTACCTGAATCTCCCGTGCCCATTACTCCGTTTGTGTTCCCCACTTGCAGTGTTAAATCATTGTTGTGACTAAGATAAAGAAAAAAAAAAGTGGGTAGGGGACAGACTTTATCTAGTCTCTCTTTTCCTGTGCTTGTCATTCCTAACACATAAACCAGTGTTTTGTGCCCTTCTTCTGCATTAAAACATCTAATGTCAGTTAGTACTCACCAGAGAAGATAAGGAAACTCAGCTTAGCTTCATTTACTCATCACGACCACGTAGGTCAGGTTTTACAGTGGAATTAGCTTAGAGGCGCTGGCCGGTTGAATCACGAACCTCTGTGGTCTGACTCTGGTGGCCAGGGCTTCTCCACAGGGCGTGTTTGGTGCAGCAGCTCCTCCTGTGAGTGCCCGACGGAGGCCAGTCACACAGGCCGTGGGCAGCTCCCTCTCCTCCATCATCACATCCCACCCTGACTTCCCCGTCACCTTTCTCATGGCATGAGAACCAAACCAACATGCGTACTTTGTAAAGTCCTTTTCCATCCTACCTGGAGTAATCAATGGCTTTGAAAAATCCCTGTGATGAGTAGAACACTACTTCGAGTGCTTATCTCATGCTCTTCTCCCATCACAGTGCCTGGTCTCCTTCGCTACTCTGCTCACTCCTGGATTATATACTCTTCATTGTGCACTCTGGCAAGGAAGGACTGCCTTGTGCTTCTCCTTTTAGTTTCCATTCTGTTTGCCAGAGTAATTGTCTGCGCTCAGAAATGTCAGATTACATCAGTAAGGAAGGAAGACCCATGGGCAGGAAATATAGCACACAAAGCACAAAGGGATACTGTACTAGAAACTGGTTTGCTTGCAAGCCAGGTAGCAGGAGGCAAGGTGAAAGGCAGGCTGGGATGAGTTTTGTTAGCGAAGTAGGAAGAAGGCTGGAGAACAGACCTGTTAAATGACCTCTGCAGTGCTGCCCCCCCCCCACCCCCGGCCCAGCCAGCGGAGTTCCTGTTCCCAGAGCACCGTGTGCAGGGAAGGAGCAGAGTCCGGGGCGCGGTGCTCTGGGAGGCTCTCCTGGAGCTGGCCCGTGATACCCAGGAGTGCACAGGAGTGAGTGTTTCCTGGGCCGCAGCCCTCCGAATTCCGGCCGCCTTTTCCAGGCAGCAACATGAAAGAGGCATCTTGGCCTGTCTGGTGTACGGGATAGGCCTCTCAGTACCCGCAAGGCTGGTGGAAACGCACTTGGCACCAGTGGTGAACCCACCCTTGGTGGAATCTGTGTGCTGTAATGTCGAGAAGAAGCCGGGTTCCATTTTCTGCCCCCTCCCCCCAGCTGTGCTCTGTGGATGAATTAACACGGTCTCGACTAGCTCCAGGTTTTACAGTGCTGACACGGATCCTCCTCTTCAGGGCCCCGGTGGTGAGCGGCTGGCTCTCCAAAGGCAGATTCATTGTCCGAAGGATGAGTAAACTGATATAGAAACGACTCTGACTTCTTGAGGATTAAGCAATGGCAAGGAAAACAGGGAAGCTCCAACCCCGCCAGAGGGGGAGGTGCTGTGGCAGAACAAACTGTCCCGTGTTCTTCCGGGTGAGGTGGATGATCTCACACGTGGGCTGAGGTGATTGGATTATAATGTGCTATTCATGGCTCTTCTTTCGTCCCACACTCAAGACTTCTTCAGTTTCCGCTCAAGAAAGTGTAATACAAAAGCTGTATTTCCATCAGCTGACCGAGTGACCGCTAGAATTGTGTATGTGCATGCAGAGAGGCTTACGGTGACTTTAAACCAGATAGCCTCATTAGTATTGGGTGTCACTAAATAAATTGTTCCTTGCTAGTTTTGTCCTGGCCAAATACTATGAAAACAACAGGAAGGATAACACCTCATAGAGAGGAGGATCCTTTTGCCAGGACCTAATAATTTAGTGTCATTGTACATCCTGATACTGATCAAAGTTTTAGAGATGACATGGTGTCATAAGCGTATGTGTTGATATGTTTTACTAGAACCAGCCTACTGTGGAAAGATTGCAAGAAGGAAACTCATGTGAGAAGTTAATAATAGGTGTCTGCTCCTATCCACATTTTATATCAGAGGCTCCCTTCAGACTGTGCCGTGTACTTAAAGAATTATTATGAGCTAAACTTTGAGGATTCCTTCCCTGGTTACAGGCATGCGAGGCACCTATTTCACAATCTTTTCCAGACCCTGAGCTAGTAGTGGAATTATCTACATATTTGATTGGACAGTGTTAAAGCAGAAAACAGCACAGTAAACAGCCTCTCACAGGGAACAAGATCATCAGCTCCAAATACTTACAGGTTTCTAAGCATGAAAAGGGAGAATAAGAAAGAATAGATTATCTGAGCAACATTTGTTTCTACCCAAATCTAGAAATTTTATATCATATGTCCACTTGCTGGGGGTTATGAACAATCATCTGTTGCTATAATGAGTTCTGGGAAATATTATTGATAATGTATCCTGAGTTGTAGACTCTATAATTATGAATATTAACTGAGATTATTAAATAATGTTCTAATTTTACTTTTTGAATGGAAAATTAAATCACTGACACAAAAGTTCATATTTAGGCAGATTTTATTGTGTGAAAATCTGTATTTTGAGTTCTACTGCTTTATGAACACTAGTAACAGTCTTCACTTACTTGGTTGTACACTGGGCAAATTTCTATGTTCTTAAAATGTTTTCATCTCATGAATTTACAAATTGTTCACTGGAAATTTTCCTAAAATTAATAGCTTGTTGTTTACAAGCCAACTGATAAGGTAGCAATGCCCTATTTTTAAACAGGAAAATTCTCTCTACTTACCTATGACGAGTAGCAGTAGTTAAAGTGAAGACATAAGAAACATTCCATGCTTTCAGGCTGTCCCTATCACTCTGTATTTGTTTAACAGCCCTACGGGTTTAAAAAATATACATATTTTTCAAAAAATTTAAACTGACCATGTTACTTAACTAAATGGAATCATCATAAACATCTATACGGCTTGAAATCTTATTTTGATTTTGAAATGGAAGTTTTTTCAGATGCAAGTTTATTAAAAACTAAAAGCTGTTAATAAAATGGCATCAGTTGGTAAATGTTAAAGAGGAGTAACTATCCAAAAATAAATTCTGTGAAAGATGAATGCACAAAACCTAGCAAAGTGATAATTAAGGCAAGTTAATATACATGTGGAAATGTTCTGACTGGGCATTTGGTATATGATAATGAAAAAGAATATACAATAATGTTTGCATGTATTTGTAATCTTAGACAAATAAGGCAAGTCCTAATAAAGCCAGTTATTCTGCGTTCCCCTTTATGTGTGCCATTAAGCTTTGGAACCTATAAAAATTCAACATGGTTTATTTATAACTAATGCTATATCTGTTGCCATCAACTTTCTTTAAACATATATATCACTGACCACCTGTTCTGAGCAATTTGTGAGGTATTTTGCATGTTCTCAACCTAGAAATTTTGTGAGCACAAGATGACTCCTTTTACCTACTGTTAGAACCAGTGGGTAGTTTTTCCTTTTAAATTGATTATTCCTAATTATGATACAGAACAGATACAGACAGTACCTTTCTTTCACATTATGTGATCTGAAAGTGACTATAACTTGTTGAAGCTTTCCTATCATGTTACCATTACTGCTTCTTGGGAGGCTTGTTAGCCTGTCACGAAAATGCAAGAAAAACCCAACATTCCTTTTGGAAGACGATGAACCTTTGTCACCCACAATGCAATTAGTACTAAAAATAGAAAGGACAGCTATGATATAATTATGATTAGGCAGAGATGAGCTATTGTCCAAGTAACAGGAACCAATCCAGCAGGCCAAAGATGACCTATACTGAGCCATCAGTTTGCTGATTGCCATTTCTTTCTGAGTTTGATGAAATATTCATGCCTTTGCTTTCCTCTCTGCAAGCACTATTGATTTCTTGTATAAACGCTGCTATATTTAGTCTAGACAAATGGAATGTGGATTGCTGCTGAATAAATTGGATGAAAGACTGGGATCTTGCCTGCCGCTTTCTTTCAGTCGTGGGCAATTATTTATAATCAAGAGCAGTTTTTGTAAGTTGAGGGTGATTTTTCACAATTTAGTGATTAGTCTCTGAACAAAGGCAAGCTGTTAGACACAGTCATTTCTGTTGGGATAGCAGGGTAAGAAGTCAGTTTATCCTTTGAGGTTTACAGTAACTGTTTCAGAGTTGTGAGATATTTTTTCTTATCTTTTTAAAATTTTTTTTCAGGGTTTCATGTTTGTAGTTTATGGCTAGTAGTAATTCCAACAGGAAGAGACCCCAGAGTCTTTTGAATTTTCGCATTTGTCTGCATAAGGTTAAATTCTGCCTTTGTGTTTATTGAGATTTCCATGTAAAACTTGATGGCTATAATTTGGCCTTTTTAGTGTAAAAATGAAATATATCATTAACAACCATGGCTTTTTGTTGGAATTATGCCAGCTCTTTAAGTTAGTACTCAAGTATCATGTTACTCCAGTGTTCCCGAGTCTGGATTGAAGTCTCACATTGGGCATTACAGTAAGAGATCTTAGACGGCATCATTCATGTTTGCTTTCAAAACTGTCACAATTAACTTCTTTCATTTTACAAATACCATGCTTTAAAAAGACACTGTCTATAAAACTGTAGATCGTTAATGAATTCTTTTCCTATTTTCATTAAAGTGTCACATGAAATACCATCAGTGCACATTTCTAACCAGTGTATTAAAAAATAACCTGTGTTTTTAATATATCTCTGTGCATATGGACATACAATGCAGATGACATGCAAGAGACATTTCATGCTTTAGTATTTGAAGCCTTAAAATCTATAGACAGAATTTCTGTTACGCTTTTGTAACTCACAGAAAATATATTTAAATCTACATGGGATATTAACTTTGTAGTCTTCCATGTACTCCAACCTGGAATCTCCAAACCCAAGATATTTACAGTATTCAGAACATTCATTGCCATTTTGAAGAATACTGAAAAGCAGAAAGGGGAGAATCATTCATATTTCCATCTAGATTGGGCTCTTCTCCATATCACTAATCTTTGCTATTAGAAATCACAGACTAGTATGATTACAAAACTCAGTATAATATGTGCTTAGCTAGGGCTTAGATTTTTGCCTTAAAAAATAAAACTAAACTGCTTAACCCAACATTGAAAATGAAGCCTGAGATTTTAAGGAACTCAGCAAATATATATTGACAAAATTAATTATACTTAGATATTTTAAATTGTTATTGTAGCATAAATGTCACATTTATTACTTTTTTCACTTAATGTTATAATAGCATTTTTAATGTTTCATAAATATTATCTTTGGAAATTGCATATTTTTCTACCAAATGGATATGACATATTTTACTTAGACATTTCCTTATACTTGGTGATTTCAATTATAGTACAAATAGTAGTCCAATAAACGACGTGACACTGAACTGTTTTTTCTCTATTAATATAGTCTCTGTAAGATACATTTCTTGGGTTGTAAAATGTGAATCAGATGTTGGAAATACTTAACACATCTTGATATGTGTGACAAAGTTGATTCTGTGAAAGTATTATACCAATTGGCAGTGCCATTTGGAATAAATAATTTGGTCATGTACTTATTGTATATAATGGGCCATTTGCAAAGAAAAATATTTATATACAGGAATTGTATATGCAATACTTAATAACTAGATATTAGATATTGCACTCTGATTTGCCTCTTTAATAGTGAAAGTGATTTCAGTTGCTGATGTATATGCCCTTTTATTTTTCCAAATGTCTGCTGCTTTTTATTTTCTAATATTTAATAGAAATTATATGCTATTTTATTTTCACATTTGTTTCACATATTTTCCTTAGTCACCCATCAGTGATCATTTATTTAAATATATAGAAAGCTTCCACTTTTATATAACAGAAACAAGACAAAGCTTTAAATGAGGGTTGTACTCTGATCTATTAGTACATCAAATGAGTGATCTCAATTGAGCCTTTTTTTTTTTTTTTTGAGACAGGGTCTTGCTTTGTAGTTCAGGCTGGCTCTGAGCTCACTATATAGCCCAGGCAACCCTTGAACTCAGCAATCCTCCTGTCTCTGCCTCCCTGCTGGGATTACAGGCGTGAGCCACCACGCCCAGTTGAATTGAGCCTTTTAACACCTCTCTTGTTCTGATATTGTCACTGTTTCCATTTCACAGTAAGGGATGTGACATCTCCTGGAGTTAATAACATCTTCAGTGTTGTCCTGGTAGAAGAACAAGAGCAGACATTTAGATAGTAGAGCAGAGCTAACCAACTGGCCGCCTGCATGTCAAAATTAACTTACAGAATCTTTGCTTCCCAGAATGTTTAGATCTTTCACATAAGTTTTCGGTAAATAATTTCATTGTTTCCATCTTCTCTGGCTCTGAACTTTTTACCCCACCAATAATTGTTCAGATCTGAGTGGTGGCCTCCTTCGTTGGCAAAGCCTTATAATCAATCCAGTTTCCTCTGCAAAATCCCTATTGCCCTTAACTGAATGTGTTTCATGTAATTACAAAACTTTCCTGATTGCCACGCTTAGAGATCATACTCAAAATATTTAAAAACCACTCTGATATGGAATGCTGGGCAATCATAATGGACACCAGCCCTAAACAACTAATATATTTGGATATCTGCCCTATCTGTGAGGTTTCCTTTAGGAAGCAGCATTCTTATCTGCTTGAAGTTGTACTAAACATTTTATGAACAATATCTAATTTAATTTTCATAAACTTAAATATAATTTTTATAGTTATTCTCACATCTTTAAATCTTTCTTACCTCAGTGGGTAGATTTAGTTCTTACTTTCAGGTTCCTCATACTTCTGCCTTGTTTACTTTAGGAATGAAGATACATTTGATTACTGGGATACAGTTGATTACAGTTCAAAAACCAGCACTTAGAAAGTTGGCTCCATTCCCTCCTTGATGCTTGGATTTGGCATCATTTTTTTGGGTGGTCACCATTTCCCCCATTTTTAAAAATATTACTTCTGATTCTGGTTAGCAAAAACGTCAGTACTTTCACAAATGTAGCCGTAGTAGTTCTCTTGCATGTAGCATCTTTCCTGTAATAGTGTCCCATTTGTTGGCCTCAAGTTGACTTAATTTTTGTAAAGTATCCAGCAGAATGAATCTTATGAATGACTCAATACCAACACATAATTGAACTCATCTCTTTGAAAAGGGGAAATGTAAAGATTCCTGGTCAGAATGTGAATTGTTGAGGGAAAAAAAAATCAGCATGTTAGACATTTATCAAAACTGATTTACAAAGAAGGCTTTTAAAATCATCATTGTAAAGAAAGTACATATTGGAATCACTGACATAAGCTTTGTTGAATAGGGTCTGGCACGTCTTAGTTTTTGTTTCTGTTCAGAGCTGGATACTCATTCTCAGTCTTCTGTTCCCCCACCCTGCTTTATTCCTGGCTTTCAGTGGATGTAAAGTCCGAGGTTCCTGTGGGCCTGGAGCCCATCTCACCCTTGGACCTGAGGACAGACCTCAGGATGATGGTGCCGGTGGTGGACCCTGTCCTCCGTGAGAAGCAGCTGCAGCAAGAGCTGCTTCTCATCCAACAGCAGCAACAAATCCAAAAGCAGCTCCTGATAGCGGAGTTTCAGAAACAGCACGAGAACTTGACACGGCAGCACCAGGCTCAGCTTCAGGAGCACATCAAGGTAGCAGATATTTCTTTGTCTCTGACCTTTGCACCGTGACGTGGGCAGGAGACATACCCGCGGGAGCACTAGTGGGCAAGTTGCACTGTATCAAGACATAGATGTATGGCTTGAAGGGAATTGTGGTTTTACTAGTGGGAACTTGGGGTAAGTACCTGCTAAACATTACTTCGCTTCTTAGAGGAACCTCAACTACTTTTATCCTTTAACTATCGAGTCACTAGTGAGGAATAATACTGTAGCTTCTCCTGTCACATAGGTTCTCGTCCGTGTGTCCATTGGCCCTGTCTTCTCCCCACCAAGAACCATGAGCCTGGAGAGGCAGATTTTAACTTCGTAAGAGGATGAATTAGTGATCTAATATAAATGGAGATAACCTCTTCTGTTTTTATTTGTTCATTTGCTTTTAATCTTTGGTAAACAAGTAGATGCTCTGAATATGTCCCAATCTTTCCTACAGGAAAAAAAAAAACAATGATGTGTGCTTTCAGAATAATAGCATATAAAGCTGAAAGTTTTATTTGGGAGAAACTGATACCAATATTTTTATAGATTGTAGATAAGAACTTTTGGAAATGATGTTGAGAGTAGTTGAAAATTTAAGATAGGAGTTGTTTACATTATTTCAGGAGAATATATATATATATATGTGTGTGTATATATATATGATATATATCTCCCACCATTTTTAAATGATATGTCATTTATTACTAGATTATTATAGACATGATTAGTTTTATTTATATATTTTTCAATATTTAAAACCAGACATTCAAGTTTCATTATTTTGATTATGATAGAGAAATACAGCATATATTTACAGTAAAACTTTTTATATCTAACTCCATTAAGTATAACTTAGATATATGGTAATTTAGTGTAATAAATTATGTGTTAAGAATATTTTATTAGACTGTCTTCTAGGTAGTTTACTACTTGGGTATCCAGTACAAGCACAGAGATATGGGGTTGACATAGATAACTAATCTTTGCTAATATCACATAATTTTACCACATTAATAGTACAATATCCCAGGAGATAAAAATTCTAACTTACCTATGTTCTATGTTTTATATTTCCTTAGCTGAGACCTATCTTGTCTTAATTTCCTAAAATTAACCTGCTATAAAATGCAGTATCTCAATATGTAGTATAAAATATATTTTTATATTGATGATGAACTTTACTAAAAGAACTCAATATATTTGTATTATTGATCTATGAGTTAACTTAGAAAGAAAAGCGAAAATTTTCTTTTGAGTCTCATGAAATAAGCAGCTCACACACACACACTCACTTACACATACATCCATTGAGACAAACTTTCTTTATTTCTTTTTTTTTTTTTTTTGAGTCAGGGTCTTGCTTTGTAGTTCAGGCTGACTGTAAGTTCACTGTTTATCCCAGGGAAGCCTCGAACTCACAGCAATTCTCCTGTCTCTGCCTCCCAAGTGCTGGGATTACAGGTATGAAACACCACACCTGGCACTGTGTTGTGTGGTACTAATTGCTCTTGGGCATGAGTCACCACTCCCAGTATTGTTGTATGTGGTTACCCGGGATCGAACCAGGAACTTTATGCTTGCTAAGCAGGCACTGTAACCACTGAGCTAAATCTCCAGCCCCAAAACTTCATTTCTTTATAGACTTATCTTTTAATGAATGTCGAGGCACTTTTTTTTTTTTGAGATAGAGTCTCACTTTGTATTTCAAGCTGGCCCTGAGCTCACTATGTAGCCCAGGTAAGCTTTCAACTCAGCGATTCTCCTGCCTCTGCCTCCCGATGTGAGTGCTAGGATTACAGGTGTGAGCCACTATATCCGGCCTTGTGGTATGTGGTACTGATTGCTGGTGGGCGTGAGTCACCATGCCAGTATTGTTGTATGTGGTTACCAGGGATCGAACCAGGGACCTTGCACTTGCTAGGCAGGTGCCAGGACCACTGAGCTAATTCTCCAGCCTGGAGGCACTATTTTTGTTTTAATCTTTGAAACAGTAATAGGAAAACTCGTATGGAGATCTTTCACATCAGTTCTCCCAGGCAACTTAGGTTGGCAATAATGCATAAG
>PVIC010021245.1:0-28747 GCA_004025085.1 Thryonomys swinderianus
TGTAGTTCAGGCTGGCCCTGAGCTCACTATGGTGCCCAGGCAAGCCGCCGCGAACTCAGCAATCCTCCCGTCTCTGCCTCCCGAGTGCTGGGATGACAGGCGTGAGCCACCACACCCAGCATTATATGTGGTAACCGGGGATCGAACTCAGGTCTTTATGCTTGCGAGGCAGGCGCCGGAACCACTGAGCTAACCCTCCGGCCCAGGAGCCCTTTTTTTTTAAAGCCTGTGCCACACCCTCCTTTACAGTAGAAAGATATCACTCTGGTGCCATTTGTTTAGTTCTTTCTTTCTAAATGCCCTGGGGGAATTGATATGAGGATTGTATCTCCTGTGATAGTTTGTAACTCTGGTTCCTCTGAGGACTTCAAGAATGCTGTTGTTGCCAGGTGTGGTGGCTCAAGCCTGTTATCCTGGCACTCGGGAGACAGAGGCAGGAGGATTGTTGAGTTTGGGGCTGGGCTACATAGTGAGCTCAGGGCCAGCCTGAAGTACAAAGCGAGACCCTGTCTCAAAAAAAAAAAAAAAAAGAACGCTGTTGTTAAATGTGGATGGTTCCATCCTGAAAGGCTAGATGCACCATGTACAGTAGGCAGGTAGTTTTCAGCCCTTTCTGGGAATCCTGTGACACCTCATATGACCCTGAAGACATGGTACTAGAGCCCAGGAAAGAGAATTTCATTGTATTTTTATCTCGTCAGATTTATCTCTCTGCATACTCCAGAGAGGTCTGCTTGCCCTGAGAACAAGTTTGTGTAACTAGTGCCTGGAGAAGGTGCTTTGAAAAGGCAATCTGGCCCCTCTTTCCCTCTCTTTTCCTTACCTAAGTGAACGTTCCATGACAGGCAGACTGCCAGGCTGGTTGGGCTGGTGACACTGGTCCTGGGTGGCACTCCGAAAGGGAAAGAATTCTGAATGTTGCAATGGGGATGTAAGTAGATGCCAAGCAGATGTGGGTGACATCACCCACGCTGGCTTCGTGTGGGACGTTTCGTGGAGTGACTCCAATAAACATTCGGTACAGATAAAGATTGCTTGTCCCCAGATGCCTTCTTGGTTTCTGCGGAGCCAAATATGATTACAGACAGAGGATACTGGTTTGAAAAGTGGTTTTCTGTGGCCACGTGTGGGAGTATAGACCAGGGGAATGCCATTCAAGTGGGCAGCGGGCAGTGTGTACCCTTTGCAGGCCCAGATGGTCCCTGCCCTCCAGCCTTCACGTCTAAGATGTTGAGATTTTGGCAAGCATACTTTTCTGTCTTGGCATATGCTTTGGTTTTCTTTGTACAAAACGTTGCAAATAACAGCTAAGGATTGAGCACACTCTGAAAGTCTTCATTTCTCTCTCTTCTGTGTGAGCCAAACAGTTGTGTAAGCCCCTGCTAGAGATGCCAGTCTCCCCAAAATGGAAAGCAAATGCCAGTGGAGATTTAAGGTGTGCTGCTGAATTCTTACAGAGTTCTCCAGTGCATCTCATTTAATCATTGTATGTTGAGGCTGTGTCTTAGCTCTCTGGTCAATGGAAATACTTCTTTCTCTAGACTCTACCCCTATCTCCAGGAAACTCCTCCGAGTAAATTTCTGTGTTCTGTTTTGATGAAATGACCTTGTTTTTGACCCACAGCTTGAAAGCCAAGTGTGATTGCAATAGCTTTAATAGCAAGTACTAAAGTAGCCCTGCTGTGTGCTGACCCCCCAGGCTCAGAGGTTGGTGGTGCCCAGGTCAGAGCAATAGAAAATTTTGGAAGGTCAAGATGGTGCAGTAGTTATGAGGCTCTGGAGCTGAATGGCTCAGCTCAGGTCTGTCCACCTCTTTCCTTCTGTGTGATCTTCATCAGGTATCACTTCACATCTCTGAACCTCGGTTTCCTCGTCTGTTAATGGGGATGTCAATACTACTTGCCTGCCTTCAGCTGTGTTCAAATGAATTCACACATGCCTCAAATCTCCTTACTACACAAATCATCCAATAACTGCACAATGTGTGCTTCTGGCAAGTAAGACAGGAGGAAAATAAAGCCAGAGAGAGCATTTGTAGAGAAGTGAATCCTTGAGAGAGGACCCTGGTCGTGAGCAGCGTGGAGCCCCTTTTGCCATCCTCTGGACACCTGCACACAGTGTGAACTCTGTTAACGATGGCTCAAGAGTCGGGGAAGGCTTCTGAGGGTTTTTCTTGTACAGAAGTGTTTACCTGCCCATGCTCTGAGGCAAAATTTAGACATAACTGAATCCACAGTTACCTTCAGGCAGGGACAGAGCCTAGGTCACGCACACTTCTTTTCTGCACAGCTGCTTTTATTTTTAAAAACTTGCTTGTGTGGTAGGAGAAAGTGACCAGGCACTGGAGTGATGGGTTCAGGGGACGACTGACTACACCTCAGAAAGAGGAGGGTCCTGGAGGCCGGCTGGCACTCAGAGACCTTACCTGGAAACTGAGATTGACCTGCTTCCAGCCACTTTTGCATTTCAGCTTAAGTCTATGTATATGACAGGTCAGTGATTGAAAAGTCATGGGTATCTTAGGACAGATGCCAGGGTGCTAGAAACATCTGTAGGGCAATGCTTTTGCAGAGTGAAGTAGGAAAGACCATCATGTCTGCTGCTGGCCAAGCAGCACTGCACACCTACTATGTGCTCGGCAAGGTCTTGGGAGCCCTTATTTTCATCTGCCTCAATAACTACATGTATGGAATCGGGGTTTTTAATTCCATTTTTAAAAAAATGGTTAATCTGAGGACTGAACAGAGCCAGCTTGTGTGGGGTCACTAACCCATATCTATTCCATCTCATATTTTTCTTATGGTTTTCTTTATAATTGTTTTGTTTTGTTTTCAGAAATTGCAAGGAATGTAGTCTCCTTGTTGGATGCTTTCAAAATAGAAAGAAGCATTATGATATTAACAAACCTACTCTATTGCTGAAAAGAAGGGGGGGATCTGGAAGGAAACCCCCTCACTTCCCCATGAGTGGTGACATGCTGTCACCATCTCCTCAGGGACTGACATGCCTTATTCCAGGATGTGCCCAGAAAAATATCTCTTTAAGCATCATTTGACATTGATGATGACGAAGACAATCTGCAAAGGCTGATGCTGGAAGAGAGGAGAGAGTTTCTGAGTTGGAGCAGGCCATTCCGGGGCTGTCCACTTAGATAAAGCCCTGGCTTAGAAAACCCCAAGCACGCTAAAGTGGATACTATAATGGGATTTATGCAATACTGTGTTAAGGGCAAACCCAGTCCCATAAATACATGTCCGAAATTCAATCTGCCAAATGAAATGTTAAAGGCACCAAATGGATTTCTTGAAAGGATCAGAGCTAAGATGTAGTTTGCTCATGCTTGATAAGCTTATCCAGCCTTGCCACTAGGAAAGAGGAGAAAAAGGAGAAAAAGAAATGGAGTTAAGGATTTTGCTGTATTCTCCAGTATCTTAGATATTTTTTTCCTGGATGAAAAGGGAGAAAGAGATTATCGGGCCTATGGGTGTGAAGCTGGTGTTTCTCATTCAAATACCTTTGGGCCACAAAGGAGCACTGGTGAGTCTCTAGCTGGAGCCCCGCCCATTCCTGAGCCCTCTCTGGAAAGGCTCCTTCTTGACTTGCTGTGCTTGGCCACTTGGTCCAACACCCAGCTAAGCACAGGCACTCCTGGACACACATCTGGGCCCACTCCAGTCCTGATTCCCAGCCCCATGTTCTCCCTTTGACCTGAGCTAGATGCACCTTTGCATGTGTTTGGATGATGAAGTGGGTGAAGGAAAGAAAGCCATAGTGGTGAGTGTGGATCATTCTAGAAACTTTTTCCAACCCCACCTTCTGAGTTTTTGTGATTTTGTTTTCCCTCCACCAACTGCTAATACTACTATTCCAATGGAAAGGATGTTGTAATAGGTCAGAATGTCTCAATATTTTCTGGTTCCATTTGCAGGGGAGCCAAAGCTGTTTCCTAAGTTACGGTTTTCATTTTTTTTCCCAGGAATATGGGAGTTACTTCTGGCATTAGAGGATGACCTCAAAAAGTGACTTTTCACAGTGACACAGGCTTCTCAAAATATGCTGCCTTGGGTGTGTAAGTTGGTGGTTGTGGACTTTTAAGGTGTGGTGAATTTGGCCCTCAGTATAGCAAGTTTGTGTTCCTGCTTTTCCAAAGAAACCTTCAGAGGTCTTGGTCTCTGTGACACCTGTCCTGAGTCCGTTTACAGATCAGGCCTTTGCAAACTGGTGGCCTGGGGTTTGGGTTGGAGTTTGTGGTGGATCTTTGAGACATTCGCATGGCCCCCACCCTGCTCAGGGTGCTGTGAGCACAAATGTGTTTGACATTTGATGTCAAACTCAAGGCTGCACCGCTGCATGTTTATTTTCCTCCTTGGATCAGACAACGAATCTTCGGGGTGTTTGGGCCCAAGGACTTGCCTCCTTCAGCTTTATCCAGAATAACCAGCCTGTGTTTTGTTTGTTGCAGTTATTCCTAAGTTATTAAAGATCTAGGAGGAGAAACAAAGGAAAGACAAGACAACCTTGCATTATTTTTATTTTTATTTATTTATTTTTTTTTGAGACAGGGTCTCGCTTTGTAGTTCAGGCTGGCTCTGAGCTCACTATGTAGTCCAGGCAAGCCTCGAACTCAGCAATCCTCCTGTCTCTGCCTCCCGAGTGCTGGGATGACAGGAGTGAGCCACCACGCCCGGCTATTTTTAAAAAATGAATGTTATTGAAGCATGACTTTCATACTGTAAATTTTACACATTTTAAAGGATCTATTCAATGATTGTGAGCAAATTTGTTGAGATGTACAACCATCAGCGTCATCTAGTTTTAACATATTTTTATCACTCCAGTATGATTCTTTGTGTCCATCTGAGCCCTTCCTCAGGCAACCAGGCATCTGGTGCCTGTGTGTAAAAGTCCTGTTGTAGACATCTCGTAGACCGGGAGCGTAGGACGAATAGTCTTGGCATCTGGCTTCTTTCACTTTGCATGGTACTTTCGAGATCCGACTGTGTCCCACTCTAAGGATAAATCGCATTTACTTTATCCACTCATTAGCTGATGGATGCCTGAGTTGGCTCCGTTTCTTGGCTACTGTGAATAATGCCACCATGAGGATTTCTGTGCTTGTCTGTGTGTGCACATATGCTTTTATTTCTCTTGGGTAGATTTCCTGGGAGTGGAATTGCTGGGTCATATGGCAAATTTGTATTTAACTCTTTAAAAAATGGTCAGACTATTTTCCACAGTAAGAGTATCATTCCCATAAGCAGTGTAGGAGTGAAATCATCCAGGTTTGCTCTTACTGTAAACTGGCTGAGGAGGAGGTTTACTGGAGACTACTTCATGTGAAATCCAAAAATTGGCACCTGGCTCCGGGAAACAGGCCTTCACAGAGCCTTGGCAAGCTGCTGGAAGAGCCTCAGCTCCAACCCCACGTAAGCTTCACAGCTGATGATGCCAGAACTTCCAGATCCCAGAGGGGTCGAAGCCCTCCCAACCACCACCACACAAGAGTAGTGATTGCCAGGCCCCTGCAATCTATCTCATTCCAAAGAGGATTCACTTGTATTAAAAAAAAAAAATCCTCTGCGTCACACTATTGCTAATATAGTAACTTTATTGGACAGTGTGATTTACCATCCGTGGCCTGGCTTCGAATGGATTCATTTACCTGCATTGATTGTTATATGTTGCTGTTAACTGCTGCCAGAAAATGCACAGCAGTGCTTAAAAACTGTGTCGCGCTTTGCTTTCTGATAATGATAGTTAACTCTTGTGTTGATCACCAATGACATGGTAGCCCCCTTTTGAAGATGGACTTAAATCGCCTAACTCTTTTCCTTGGTAATGAGAAAATAAATTACTTTTCTATACAGTGTTCTGCCAGGCACTTCTTAAATGTGGGTTTTTGTAGGTTTAGAAACTTCAAGTTTTCCTTTTTGAATGTTCTCTTTTGTGACTCAAGGTGGGGGGGGTCCCTAGGCACCCTGTGGAAACCTAGTAGCAATGCACATTTTCAGACCCCAACCCAGACCTGCCAGGCCAGAAGCTGGATCTCACAAGAGGCCTACAGGACACACATGTAGAGGGAAGCGGGAGAATCTCTGCCCTAAATCACAGGCCAGCAGAATGAGTTCTGAGAGGCCACGTCGACTGAGCTGCCTGATTTTATAAAGTTTTTTGAACATAACTAGGCCATTCATTTATGTACTTTTCTGTACCTACTGGGCACTCCAGCTGTAGGATGAAGGAGCTCCCCCAGAGACATTAGGGCTTGCAAAGCCTAAAATGAATATTGCTGCATCTTTACAGATAAATAATCTCCCCACTACTGCTCTGAAGACAATTCTACTTACTTACGTATTTTTAAGTGATTAGAAACTGTCTAAGTCACTTTTCACCTTGTTGGTACAAAATAGCCCACACCTGCAAGTTAAGGCAGGAAGGGTTTGTTTAGCTCACAGTTTGCAGAAGTTTCAGCCCATAATCAGCCGGCTTCAAGGAGGGGGGATTGGCAGAAGGCAGGCATCTCAGAGGAAAACTAGTTCATGGTGGGCAGAAGTGGCAAAGCAATAAAGGGCCCTTAGCAGCTTCTTTCTGCCCCTTTTACACTCTGTCTAGACCACCAGGATCGGGGTAATGCCAGACCAATCAGTAGACTGACTTAGTAATCACATTCTTAATCCCAGCATTATACACTCTAGATCCACCACCTCTGTAAAAGCCCCACCTGTGAGCCCGTGAGGCTTGGGGAGACGTCTAGACAGAGGACATGGCAGAAACGTTTCCCACTTTTCACTTAGTAGATACTTTGGGTCATTCTGTTTTTATTTTTTTCTGTGTCATTATTCCTTAAACAATACAGGAAAATGACTACACAGCCTTCACATTGTATTAGGTTTTGTAAGTGAGGTGGAGGTGATGTAACGTTGGTGGGACGATGTGCATGGACTATGTAGAAATACTGTGCCACTTCATTTAAGGGGCTTTGAGGGTCCCCGAGGGACAACTGGATGTGTGTGTGTTAGTGTCTGTCTGCCCCCCATCTATCTATCTATCTATCTATCTATCTATCTATCTATCTATCTATCTATCTATCTATCTATCTAATCTCCATCTTTTTGTCTTCTGATTTGTTATGGGAATTGACTCATCTATTTGCGGAGGCCATGAAGTCCCACTGTCTGCCACCAGCCAGCTAGAGACCCAAGAAAGCTGCTCATGACACCCAGTCCCAGTGCAGAGTTCCGAGACCCAGAGGGGCCCATGAGGTCAGTTCCAGGCTGAGGGGAAGAGACCGTGAGGTGGAGGATGCCCCTGCTCAGTAGTGAGGCTGGAAAAGGGCAAGTTCTTCTTCCTTCTCCTACGCATGTCCCTGTGGGTCCTTGGGGCTTGGGTGATGTCATCCCCATCAAGGGGGCCCAGCTGCCCTACAGACCCCACTGACTGAAGTGCTGGCTTCATCCAGAAGCACCTGCACAGACATGCCCACGTATGGTGTTAGCCTGGGTACCCCATGTCAACAGCACCCTCCACTTTCGCTCTGCATCCAGCCCTGCAACTTAAAGTAGGCAGCCCTGGAGGATAGTGATGGGTACAGGAAGCTCAGGTAGTGTTCCTCTCCATGGACATGTGTGTATGGCCTTGAGCCAGGCAGGCACCGAATTCTCCGGGGCTGGTGGTTTTATGCTCATCACCAACCCAACAGGCTTCTTGCCTGTCTTCACACCTTGATTTGTTTGTGCCCAGGGAAGAAAGACTACTTTTAATGATTTCTTGAATTAAGAGGTTAGAGACTTAAGTCTGCTTGCGCAGAGGGAGTTTCAAAGCGAATTTCGGATTATCTCCAGTTAAGGATGGTGTTTGATCCTCACAACTTGAAAGTAATTACTTTCAGGGCTGCGCTGCGCTTCCTCCCGCAGAGCTCAGGTGAGAGGTGTCACTTGTCTAAAAGGGCTGTTCCTGGAAAAACTGGGCTCCTGTTCCAGTTTAAGTTTGAGGTCCCCAAGACGTGAGAGCCAGTGGGGTTTTTAGGCCACAGGTCACTCGTGGAAGGTTCCTGATTGTGCTGCTTTGCCTAGATCCCTGCAGAGAGGAATTTCAGCCAGTGACCCTGCAGGTAGCTGATTGAGTCTGAAATAGCTGCCTCCCCACCCAGCAGGGACCAGAGTCAGGAACATTGGCTGTAATTTTCTTTCCTCCTCCCCTCTGAAAGATTGTTAATCAGGAGGCTTTTGGAAACAAAAAATAAAAGGAAAGGAAGAAAAAGGAGGCCTAGTTTGGTGAACCCAGTGGAAAACTACCACCCTGCAAAGAGGTCCCTGCAGGCCCTGCTCAGCAAAGGACCATCCGTGGGCGATTGGAGCAGGGCTCTAGTGCCTCAGATGACACCTAAGTGCATTAATGATAACCGATAGTGTGGGCAGTTCGGAGGAGTTCAAAGGCCATTTGATGAACATAATTATGACTGTAAATAATGATGTGTTTATAATTAGGGCTGTGGGCATTTGTGGGGCATCCACTGTGTGTGGGATCTGGGGCCACGTCATGCCCATCTCCTCGTTCTCACAGCAGTCCCAGCTCAGCTTTCCACGGATGGGG
Source organism: Thryonomys swinderianus (assembly GCA_004025085.1). NCBI lineage: Eukaryota > Metazoa > Chordata > Mammalia > Rodentia > Thryonomyidae > Thryonomys > Thryonomys swinderianus. The sequence continues at coordinate 8,593 of PVIC010021245.1, forward strand.
AGCCTGGCGCACTGGAGCGCAGCTCAGTCGTAGCACACAGTGACGCGGTCAGGCACGAGCTCTGCTGGGCCCCTGAGCTGTCCTCAGTGAGGCACCCCCAGGGTTGTGATGTGGGGAGTCCCTATGGGTCGATATTAACAAGCTTCCAGCAGATCCAAAGTGTAAGCAATTATTCTCCAAAGTGTAGCTGAGATGATTTCAAGTGGTAGACAGGTGAGTATTTTTAAAAAGTCTATTTATTATATTTAAAGGAAATATATATGACTGGTATGTGAAACCTGTGATTTTAAAGTGAAGTACCAGTTCCAAATTGTAAGAAATGAAACATTGAGTTTTTAAAAATGAAAATACTAATGTGGGGGAGGCTGGTGTGGAGCCCTCTGGTTCGGTGACGCTGGAAGCATGTGCCCACGTGATAAGAACAAGCCCAGATCCAGTGCCGCGGTCGGGCTGGGGCATGTGCCAAGCTAGGCCAGCTGTGTTGGCAAGGAGACCTTGTCCTGGGTGTGTCTGCCGCCTCTCTCCTTACAGGGACATGATGTCACTGCTTGTTGCCAAAACCAGACACTTGGACTGACTGTTGCAGTTACTCAGCAGTGTCAGCAAAGAGCCAGTCCACGGCCTGTGAGGTGCCATCGTGTGTGTCCTGCCTGCTGCAGGGCTTTAGTTTGTACCACGGGCCACCGTATTCTGCCCAGATCACACTGGCCTTCTCTTGGTCTTTAGAATACTCTGGCCCTAACCCCGCCTCAGGCCTTTGTACTTAAGTTCTTTTTTTCTGGAGCTCTTTACCTCAGAAATTTGCTTGGCGAACACCTTCTTAACATGCTGGTCTTCAATGAAATATTCGTTTCTGAGAGCGGCTTCCCCTGTTCACCCTACTTAACTCCCTCCCGCCCTCTATGGCGGGGATCTGCAAACATTTTCTGTGAAGGACCGGGTGGTTCTTATTGTGGGCGTGCAGGCTACGTGGACTCTGTCGCAGCTGCTCAGCTCTGCTACTGTTGCTCAAAAGTAGCCCCAAACAATAGGGAAATAAGTGTATGTGGCTGTTTTTCAATAAAACTTTACTTATAAAAAACAGGTGGCAGGCTGGACTCAGGCCCCTTGGCTGTAATTTGCTAGTCCTTGCTCTATGCTGTCACCTTGTTTTATTGTTGTCATAACATTTATCACCATCTAAAGTGAGGGTTGGTGCATAAACTTTGATTTCTTGTATGAGATGTGATCAAAATATATGTCGAATGTCCATAATTTTAAAAATTATTACAAAAAGAGGCACACTGCCATTAACTCTCCTCAGAACACACTTATCCAGTTGTTCCTGCCATGTTTTGAAGCAGTTTTAGAAGAAAGTTGGGATAAGGATGTTCAGAGATGGGGGAGTATATTGAAGGAATTAATGCCAATATCTCTTACTATAATACATTTTTGACAAGATGAACGTTTCCAATGTTTTCCAGTCTTGTTGTCTAGAATGGAAACCCCACAAGGGCAGAGCCTTATCTTCCCTTCTTGCTCAGTGTGGCCTCCCTTGTGCCTGGTGATCAAAAGCCCTCTGTGAAACCTCTTTATACAATCAGGTACCGGCCCATGTGGGACATGGGAGCAGAGCTCACAGCCCAGTGTGCATGTGTGCGTGCGCACGCACGCGTGCGCGCACACACACACACACACACACACACACTTGGAACCAGGTCATGGGACAAGCTGAGAAAGGTAGACAGTGGCGCAGCGTAGCAGAGGAGGCTTCTGGAGGAAGTGGCATCTGAACTGAGTTCGAAGGATGCATTTAGGTCCTGTGGGTAGAGAGGGGGCAGAAAGACATCATGGATCCAGGGAACACCATGGTGAAGATGTGGAAGCAGCAGCCCTCTGTGCTGACAGCTGCGGGAAGAAAAGCGGCTCAGAGTAGAAGGAGTGATGACCCAGGATGGGGGACTGGACAAGCGGCTGGTTAAGGTTGGGGAAGCTGCTGGATTTGCTTCCCGTGAATGAATAAGAAAGGGCCTCTCGGAAACACAGGCGGGACCCTACAGTGAGATGTGGACTTTGCTTTCTGGGAACAGAGCTGTGAAAATGCTGCTTCTTGGAAGGTCAAGTAAGAATTCTTTGTGCACAGGCCTAAGGCAAGCGCCTCAGTTCCACTGATGGAGTCAGCCAGCATTTAGAGGGAGGTACCTGGTGTCCTCTGTAATTGGGGAGTCCAAGAAAAATGGTGTCTTGACTCTTAAAATATATATGTGATGCTAATGAGCATCCCTTTTGGCTTCCACCCTGCTAGGCATCTACATCTCATCAGGTGTCCATGGACAGCTAAACACGCTGTGATAGGGCAGTATCTGGTCGGGGAAGGCTTGGGAATTACAAGCCCCAAATAAAATTTTACTGAGAAGAGCCAGCCCTGCTGTTTATGAGGTGCTTAAATGGGAATCATGACCTGTGAAACTGGAGACTGCTCCTCCTCTTCACCCCAAAGAGGTGAAAGTCCCTGGGACTGCAGAAAGATTGCCCGCAAATTGAGGACCTTGGCTTAACTCTAAGAAGAGTGGGGTCAAGTTCAAGGGTGGAGGCTGATGGTACAGGAGAAAAAAATGCTTCTGTTGCAACTGCCACGTGCTTGGTCCTCTGTGGATACGGGGCGTGGGGTGGAACCAGGTTTCTTTAGTAACTGCTTAACTTTTTCCCAGCAGTGGTCACTTGATATTTTTCTTTAAATCTTTTTAGCCTGCATCAAAACCATAATATCCATAAAATCATGGCATCAAAAGAGCTTCTTTTCTTTCTTTTCTTTCTTTCTTTTTCTTCCCTTCTTGCCTTCCTTCCCTCCCTCCCTCCCTCCCTCCCTCCCTTCCTTTCTTCCTTCTTTCTTTCTTTGTATCAGGATTGGAACTTGGAACTTTGTACTTGTGAGGCAGGTGCTGGAGTTAAATCCCTGGCCCTTTGTTTTCTTTTACTATATCTCAGTGTAAATATGAAGCTACGTCTCTTTGGCAGTTCTAAGGGTTGAACATAGAGGCACAATAACACTAAGTTACATCTCCAACCATTTTTTATTTTCATTTTAAAATTTTGAGCGAGGATGTTGGTAAGCTGCTAAATTGCCCAGTTTGGACTTGAACTTTAGGCACTCCTGCTGCATGAGCCTCTCAGAGCACTGGGGTTATAAACATGCACCACCAGGCCTGGCTTATTGACCCTTTTTAGTAAAGATTTACTCAGGAGTCGTGTGGAATAACTTGAGTGATGCCGTCTTGACCTTGTCTTGTTGAGTCCTTCATGGTTTGCTTGGAGGTGTTATTACTTCCATTTCACAGACAGGAAACAGAAACCCAGAGAAGTCGAGCTCTTTGTTCAGAGTCACACAGCTATAAGGTGGCAGTGTCTGGAATTGTGCAGATCTGTTTTCTGGCTCCAGCATCCTAGCTGTGTGCACCAGCTTCTCAGAGGAAGACAGGGAAGAAGATGGCCAGTGTCCCGTGGGCTGGATGGACTGCCTCAAAGCTCTCTGGGAGAGGAACAGACGCAAAGGCTGTGGCCAGTCTTACTACTTCGTCTTTCTCAACCGACGGAAGCAACTTCAGCCAATGTCTTCCAGCTTCCCATGGATTTTGCTAAAGGACTTGAGTATACTGTGAGCCTCGTTCTTCAGTAATCCATAGAATACCAGTCATAGGCCAGGCAGGGCTGGAGGACAGTATCCAGGACTGCCCAGCACGAGGGTGGCAGGGTCTGTCCATTTTATTAGAGGCTTATTAGTATTCAGCACTCATGGAAGAGCCTTGGAAGAAAAACCCTCGTAATATATTCTGAATGAGCGCAGCTGCCGGTGTCCTTGGGAGGTGATGGGGAGCAGACCCAGCTGCCTTGGGGGTGCAGCTGTGACTTGGGCTCCAGGTGGGTTCCTCTGCCATTGGGCTGTCCTGGCGATGCCTGCAGAGACAAGCAGGCCTGGGGGCAGAAGAGCAGTAGCCTCCATACGTGGGTTGGAGCATGGGGATGGGGGAGAAGGGATCAGATAATGCTGGCAAAGGTCCTCGGGGCCGAGGAATGGCGGCGGACCACGGAAGTCCCATCTCCATCAGTCTTCTAGATCGCCAAGAGTGAAGCTCCCAGATCTGGACCTCTGCCATCGTTCGTGTGGCGGGGACCTTCGCAGGGTGGAAGGAACCCTTAAGGTGTCCTGCGCGGGGAGCAAGTGCAGTCCTTGCGCTGCAGAGCTAGGGGATTAGCCCCTGCAGCTGTTCGCGGCGGCCCCGTCTTAGCTCTTCACTGCTATGTTGAGACGCCGGAGCAAACCAGCTGAAAGGAAGAAAGGTTTATTTTGGCTCCTAATGCCCGAGGTTTCAGTCCGTGGTCAGCCAGCTCCATTGCTCTTAGGGGTGTGGCGAGGCAGGAAGGTTAGCGGTGGATGGGCGTGGTGGAAGGAAGCCGCCCTCCTCATGGCAGCCTGAGGCAGAGGAAGGAAGGGCTGGGGGCAAGATACAGCCACAAGGTCAAGGACCCACGATGTGCTCCTCTTAGCAGGGTCACATCTCCTAAGAACGCATTTAACTGCACACTCATCTGTGGATTTAACGCCCTAGTGATGTTAGCAGCCTTATGGTCCAGTCGCCTCCCTGAAGCCCATCCGGAAGGAAGGCTCGACAGAGTGAACGTTTTGGAGACATTTTGGAGTCTAACCATAACGGACTCTCAGGTGTGTTAAAAACACTACACATGCGCACTAGTTTTCTATTATTGTATAATGAGCCCTCTGTAAGCCTAGTGGTTGTTAAGTATTGCAGATTGAGAATCACTTCCCTAAAGTGCTTGGGACCAGAACTGTATGGGATTTGGCCTTTTCAAGAGATTTTTGGAATATTTGCCCTTACATTATGAGCTATCGTGGGGGTGAGAGGCAAGTCTATACAGGAAATTCATTTATGTTTCCTATATACCTTTAACCTGTGGCTGAAAGTAATTCTGCATAATATTTTTAGGGTGGTTGTGTTTTCACCACAACCCATGTATGAGATCAGGATGGTAAAAAGTTTTAGATTTGGGAGCATTTTGGGTTGTAATTTAGTGTTGTTCATGCAGATCAGGGAGTTAGAAAGGGGGCTGCTGGGAGGGTGTCAGAGGTGGCTGGTGGCCCCGTTTGTGACAGGGCTTCTCCGTCCATGTGTCCAGAGCTTTGTTCCACACCTTTCTCCCTCTCCGTGGAGAACAGTGTCCTCTAGAACCTCTTCCTATCCCTTGATTTCCTCACAGCTTGAGGAGCTCAGAATAATGACACTTGTGTTGTGACAGCTGGCCTCCAACAGGCTGGACAGTAGGAGCTTTCAGAAACTTAAGGTCTATACTCACAATGGGGCACAACTTCCTTCCTGTGGTATATGATGGCTCAAGCCCATCACAGGGCCCACTCGGTTTGTTGGGGCTGGTAAAATAAGATCCTGCCTCTTAACAGAATGGAGGTGTCAAGGTTGTCTTGCAGAAGAGCAGATGGGATGGGAGGCATGGTTGCAGTCATTGTGGGAAAACACAGCCCACCTGCACATGGCAGTACATTTCAGGAGCCTCACAGTATTTCTTTTATTCTAGACATCAGACTTTCCATTGTGATTTCTATATAGTTTGAATGTGATGCCCAGGTTCATTAGGACCTTTAAGAAGAGGAGCCAGGTTGGGGGGTGGATCACTAGAGTTGATTTCCTTGGAAAGGAATAAAATGGTTCTTGTGGGACCTCTAATCAGTTCTGGTAAGAACATTCTTATAAAAGAACAGACTGATCAAGAAAGCATGAACATTTAGAAGCTAAATAAACCTTTTCTTTGTAAAGTTATACAGCCTTAGGTAGTTTGCTATAGCAATAGAAAATGGCCAATACATTCTCATAAAAAGAATAATGAGAGATCAGGTATATGTGCAGTCTCTTAAAATCACAATATGGGTCTATTACTCAATTTCCCATGGACTTCTAATTTTTTTTTTTTTTTTTTTTTTTGCGGTACTGGGGATCAAACTCAGGCCTCTGTGCATTCAAGGTTGGCGTGGTACCTCTTGAGCTAAATCCACAGCCCCTGGACTTCTAATTTTTGTTCTGAAAGGTTACTGTGATAAGGGAAGCCAGCTTGTAGAGTGGAAATTATCCAGTGAGAGTACCAGTTGTGTGAGTATGTGTGTCTGGAAAGGGAGCAAAAGCAACCCTCTTCTGTTTAGTGTGGGCCCAGCACCAGGGGCTCCGGCTAAAACCAACCCGCCTCCTACCTTACATTTAAATCTGAAATGTATTTTACTGGGTCCATGAAGAAAGAGTCAGTTGTTCGAGTCAAGGCGAACTCAGACAGTAAATTGATGTTTCGGGTTGACATTTGCTTCGGAGCCAAGGCCTTGAGTTATTCTTGGACATTAGCCTCCCTTTAAAAATATGGTGCAACAAACAACAAGCTCATACACTGCATGGAACATATGCACTGTTAGCTAAAAAATCAGAATAATTACCAAGCTTTTATTTTTTTAAAGATGGTGCTGAACTTTGCAAAGAAAAATAGGAAGAGATGTTGCATATTAATTATAACAGGGAGAAGTTACTCAGTGCTCTTGACGTGTTCCATATGCAGCTCACCTGCACTAACTCTTTGTCTCTGTTCTCTTCACCTATAAAATGAAATCAGTTCTGCGGGTTTTACCTAATCTTGGAATTACTCTAAGAATACCCAATGCAACCCTGTTTTTTTAATTGCTTTGCAAGTTCAAAAGTTCTTTATATATTGAGCTGTTATTGCTAATTATAGCATAGTAAATTTCTGTTTCCAAAGAATTGACATTAGCCATACCTCCTTGGCTAATTTAAAAATTAAATTTAAAAATTAAATGTACAGCATTGTGCAGTTAAAATTAACTGCATAACTCTGATATTAATTGGAGTCTGGGTATAAGCCATAATTTGGGCACTTGTGTCTTATATATGCATAAATTCAATTATCTTGCCAGTTGTGGCTAACCTACACCGCACTTTCAAAATTAAAGGTTTGATCTACAAAAGCAAGAGAGTATGCCCTTAGATAGTGTTTTGCTGCTTTAAATAAACTGGGCCCACAGATTGAGCCTATTGTTGGATGGGCTAATAGCAGAAAGTGGCTTCTCTCTATTGTAATGGACTATTTATCAGTGGCTGTGTATCAACAGAGTTTCCTGAGGGTGAAAGAACCCAAGAGAAAACTTTTGTTGTTGTTTTTTCCTCTATACTGGGGATTGCACCCTAGACTCTGCTTTCAGCTACATCCCAGACCTCTTTTTTAATTTTTTTATTTTGATACTGGGTCTGTCTAAATTGCTTGGTCGCCCAGGCTTCGTTTGAACTTGTGATCCTTCTGCCTCAGCCTCCCAGAGTACTGGGATTACAGGAAGGGACTCCACATCGAGCTCCAAGCTGTCTTTTTAACTCTGTAAAGGTCCTGTTCGAGCATTCCACTTTTTCTTCCAAACCTGTAGCAAACATAAAATAAAAAGATATTTTAATTTTTGAGGGAGCATTAGGTTAATGGTTTATTTTTCTTTGCAAAGTTCAGCACCATCTTTAGAAAATGGAGTTCTAGGTAATAAGCTAGTTCAAACCCAGCCTCTGCCTTTCTTTAGTTTGCACATTGGACTCTTCATGTAATTGACACCTAGTGATTCATGAAGCACTCTTCCTAGCTGCTGCCACAGGTGTGTGTCCAAGCTCAGCACTTGCTCAGCATATTGGACTCCCCCAGGAGCTGATTATCTGCTGCTGAATAACAAAGAGCTCCCAACATTCGCTGGTGGTTATCACTCCAGGTTTTGTGCACCGCCTGGGCTTGACTGGAAAGTCTTCCCCTGGGCCTATGGCCACTGAAAGGTCTGATGGGTACCTGCCAGGGGTATCTTCATGCCTGGCTATTGTCTGGGAGCCAAATTGAAGCTGTTGCTTGATCTCATGTGGCCCGAGCTTCAGGAACATGGAATCTGGATTCTGAGACAGGGCTTCTAAGAGTGAATATTCTAAGGGGTCCCGCAGAAGCTGCAAAGGCATCTTAGAACCCAGGCCTGGAGCTCCTAGACCCCTTCTGCCACATTCTCTTGGTCAAGTCTGGTTTTAAGAGGAGAGAATAAGACCCTTCCTCTCCAGAGTTGTGAAAGAATGGGAGGCCACCTTTGATCTGGCATGCGAGTCTACATGGTGAGCCAGCTCACCATGGTGCTTTATTAAGATGCAGTCACAATGGAGAAGGGGCGGCTAAGAGTGTTTTTAATAGGGTGGTTTGGCCTGGAAAAAGCCCAGAGAAGGTTTCTGACAGATGAATAGACTAGGAAGTGAGGTCAGAGAAGAGCTAGCCAGGTGAAGACAGGAGGACAGAGTAATGCAGGTAACAAGAAATAGCCCGTGTCAGTGTCCTGGGGTAGATAATGAGAAGGCTGGTGTAGGGAGAGCATGGTAGGAAACAGGCTTATTAGCTGTATGATAAGCTTCAAACTTCAGCTTCCTCACATATTAAACAGGGCAGTGTTTACTACCTGAGGCTTTGGAGAGGAGAAATGAGGAGAAAGTCAAGAAAGCCTGGCATGATGACACTCTTTTCTCATGTAAATGACTATTCCTGTTCATGTAGGAAAGAAGCTGGCCCCTGGGCCCTCCTTTGTGTCCCTTCTCCAGGGTTAAAAACAGACCTTCCGATTTGCAAGCTATCCATGGAGTCTTGCTTAAACTATTAAGGGCAGTCCTGGGACTTGTGCAAAGTCTGAAACAAAACTCAACCATTGCCTGGTTACTACTTGATGTGGCATCACCCACAGCCTCTAGAAGATTTGAACACTGTACAAGGGTTCAGTTTTTTTGCTTGGTGGTTAGCAAGGGTCCACCTCCGTGCCCTCCCCTGTGCTGTTAACACATTGGACCGTTCTCACTTCCTGTTTTAGGAGGTGTTTTATTTATTGCAGAGCAGGTGTGTGTGAGGGGCAGGAAGAAGTTCCTGGAGGGCGCAGCTGCAGAGCGTGCTGTGAGTTCACAGTGTTTTTCTGCAGAACTTAGAACCTGAATTCCAGCAGGTAGGTGCTGGGGGGACGGGGACAGTGCACAGGCCAGCAGAGATGGACTACAGCACCTCCTCTTCCTTCCTTCATTCTCCCTGGCCCTGTGTGCCCGGCCTGGGGTAAGCCCTGGGAGCTTCCGGGGACAGGGATTTGCCTGGTGGACTCCGTGCTGTCCCCTCTATCCTCAAGTGCTTCCTAGCAAGCTGTATCTCAGATTCTGGAGATGAATAGGTGCTTGTAGGTGGCTCAGAGCTTTATTTTTCTCCAAGTAACTCTCCTAACAATCAGAGCCCATGCAGTCTACCATCTAGGTGTGGGGAAGGCGGGTCTGTAAATCATAGGCACAGGTGCCCATCCGGCCCTGAAATAGCCCTCAAAATTCACTGTATCCCCAAAGCATTGGGACGAGTGCTGGGCCGTGCTGGGGCCCTGCTGTCACCTGGCTCTCTCCGCACCACTTCAGGGTCACTCCTGCTCTTGGTTGTTCTTCCAGCGTGCCGCACACTGTTCTGTTCCAGGCCTCACACCCGTTCCCTCTTTCGGCCTCGGGGTCCCCTCAGAATTCATGCCCACCCTGCTCACATCTTCTCCTTCCCCATGGGAGCCTCTGCTTTTCCTCTGTCCTTTTTACCCAGTTGGCGTCTCCCCACTTAGCCCTTGTCACCCCCTAACAGCCCTCTGTCCACTGGCCCGGAAGGCACCTGAGGAGTCTCCTGCCGCTGTGCTGCCCACCACTATCTTCTCAGTTCTTTTTTTTTTTTTTTTTTGGAGCAGGGTCTCGCTTTGTAGTTCAGGCTGGCCCTGAGCTCACTATGGTGCCCAGGCAAGCCGCCGCGAACTCAGCAATCCTCCTGCCTCTGTCTCGCGAGTGCTGGGATTACAGGCGTGAGCCACCACGCCCGGCACTGTGGTATGTAGTATTGATTGCTGGTGGGCCACGCCCAGCATTGTATGCGGTTACCGGGATTGAACTCAGGATCTTGCTCTTGCGAGGCAGGTGCCGGAACCACTGAGCTAAATCTCCGGCTCCTTTCTTCTCAGTTTTTAAACCAGGGCCTGTCATGTGGTGGGCACTCTGTGTATTTTATTGGAGTGAGAGGACAAGGAATGGGGCCGGTGAAAGAGGGGCAGTGGGGAGGTTTGGAATGGGAAATCCGTGCTGCATGCACCTCCAGTTCCTAGCATGGCAGTTTGAGAACTAGCTTCCGAACCTCTCTGAGCTTCCTAGTTTGGGGCTGTGGAGAGGAGGATCACTTGCGCCTGGGTGAGCCTGGTTTCCTTGTTGGTCCAGGTGCTGTGTGTTGGACCTGCAGCCTGATTAGATGAAGGTCTAATCAACGCAGATTTCCTTGCTCATCGGCCTCATCTGCGCTGGGGACGGCAGGGTAGGGATTGCTGCCATGGCTGCTGAGCCACAGGCTTGGTCCTCACACAGCCTTCATGTCGCAGGGCCATGCGGGTGGTGAATGGCTGGCAGGGGCCACGGTGAGTAGCTGGTGCAGAAGTGGCCTCAAGCAGGATGCGATTCTTCTGGCTGCAGGTCAGAGCCAGGACGCCAGTCTGTTGTTCTGAGGTCTGAGTCTCGTGTCGCCTCGCACAGACGCCCTTTCTCTCATGCTCATTCTTCACGTCCAGGCTCCCCATGGGGCCAAGCAGGTGTGGCGGGAGGAAGAAGAGGGCACTTAGACTGATAGCCCCCGCGTTCTGCCCTTGTCCTGCCAGGGTGATTTTTGCCACATTTTGCTTCGAGGTGCTGGGGTGGAGCCACACACCCCCCAGCCAACGGCAGCAGTGTGTGAGTGACAGCACCCAGAGGTCACCACACTGAGCGAGAAGCTTAGTGTGACTCTGAATTCCTCTGGGGATGAGCACACAAGCCCAGGAGGCCCTGGAGGAGCCTCAGGTGCTGTCACAGAAGCAGGCAGTGGGAGCAAGGGGAGATGCTCCCCTGGGAATCTAGTTTGTGAGAGCAGAGCCCCAAAGTGTCCTTAGGATGCCGTTCACACCCTCCTTCCAACATGGCAGAGGGTGGTTGAGGGAGAGAACCGAAGCATGAGACCTTCTCTTTCCCATTCTAGTAGGAAGAGAATTTTGAAGTCTTCCATTCTTAACAAGCTGTTTGCCCCCCTCTCTCCCCCACCTCCAATGCTAATCTCCCAGTGAGTTTTCCCCTCCTGGAGTTGGTGTTGGGTTGGAATTTGGTTGCCATGGTGTTTAATCTGTTTACATGGGTTTCACTCTGACTTCTAACTATAGCGAGGAGAATGGTGTGGAGTCCAGGCAGGATTAGGCCTGGGGTTCTGGAATCCTTGGTATGTGTGCAGAGTGTGTGCACCAGGACCATCTCACGCGGAGGGACTGAAGGTTATGTCTGCACCTCTTTGCACTACCTGGGGGGTGTTTGATGAGCTTGGGTTTGGGCTGCGTGGAGGCCGTGAGACTGTGAACTTCACCTTGTCAGAATATGGAACCTTGATTCTAGCAGTTGAGGAAGACATTTGTGGAAGCCTTTGGGGCCCAGAGAAGAAATATGGGGTCAACTTCTCATACATGGCCTTCAAGCCAAGACGGTATCAGAGCCTCTGAGCACCTACCCATTAACTTGATCACGATAGGGCTGGAATTCGTGTCTCTCCATGCTGGTGGCTTGAACCATGATGATACATGCCTGAGTGTCCTATCAGGTAGCTTTTTATTAGTAAAGAGACTGATAAAAGTGATGAGATGTATTTGAGCTGGCGGGGACTATGTTTAAAATAGGACGTGTTGTAAGGGGTGAGCTTATTCTCTCTTGTCCCTCTTGCTGCAGAAGTTTGAACAGATTTTTTAGAAATTTCAGCCTCCCTGGACGTTGCTATAGAGGGCTGGGCTGTGTTGATCACAGTTTTTATGCATCTATCTCTGACTTTGCTGTCCTCCAAGATCGGTAAGATGAGCCTCTTACTCAGTAGAGGCCTTCAAGGCACTATGGTTTCTTGGACAATTCCCAGAGCCCCCCACCACCTTCCAAATCCACGCTGGCATCTAGCCGTCCTCACAGGGTGACGCAGAAGTGGAGTTCTGCTGTAACGGCTGTACCCTCTGTCCCCAAGGTGTTAGGGAGCAGACAACCCAGAAAAGTCACCTTGTTGAGCAGCAGCCTCCAAACCCAGAGACAGCCCAAGGGGTGTTTCCGCCCGCTGTTGTGAAGCTATTTTTTTCCACTCATTGTCACGAGGATTCATTGTCACAGCCAAAGTCTCCTTTAAAAAAATTCTTCAACTTCATGTGTACCACATGGGATGACAGGAATACCGTCTGGGCAGCTTCCAGGTGTTCTTAGCAGCCCAGGGTGATCGTGCCAGCCTTTCTCAGCAGGTGAGACAATGTAATTCAATTTGGATATCATTTTATTCATCAAGGAGTGATAAACAGGTAGTATTCGCTTTAATGGCACTGTCGAGAAACTAGCCCTGCAGAAGGGTTAGAATGCTATTTTATTTTAATTTTTTGAGACAGGGTCTCGCTTTGTAGTTCAGGCTGGCCCTGAGCTCACTATGTAGCCCAGGCAAGCCTCAAACTCAGCAATCCTCCTGTCTCTGCCTCCCGAGTGCTGGGATTACAGGAGTGAGCCACCACGCCTGGCTAGAATGCTATTATTTTAATTTTTATTATCCATATCAATAATGGCAGTTGGTATTTTTATGCAAGTTTATGTTACACACAAATTTGTGCAAATATTTGTGCAAATTTATGCATGTTCAGATTTTATGTTCACTGCTTGGTTTGCATGAGTGTGTGTAAATCTTACATCTTGCCCTTAACGCCAGGCACTGTTAGGATTCACGCTCTACAGCTAGGGTGAGGGAGAGAGCCGTTGATCTTCCTGCTCCTAAGGGCTCCACAACAGGGGTTAGGCCTGGGCAAGTAGGGTTTAGGGCCCGGATTCTTACTGCTGAGCATGGCACACAGCCTTGAGTACAACATTGGCACCAACTATACAGTACAAAGTCACCTGCCGATGATAATGATAACTGGCTCTGGAGATCTGCACCTTAGTTCACCTGGAAGTTTTCCTATAAACTTTTAGTACTGATTTATCATTTGTTTCACCTTCTCTGGATTTCATGCGGTGGCCAGTGATGTGTATAAGTTGCCTGAATCCGTTCCGGTGAGAAGGACAGCCATAGGGATGCTGGCTTTAGAGCAGCCCAGGGGGGTCAGGTGTCGGTCCTGTGCCTCGTTTGAGCAGGATGGTGGTGGAGACCGTGTGCCAGTTTGACTGGGTGGTTACACTCTGGGGGGAGCACATCCTCCACGCTGGGCTCCGGTTGCCCAAAGATCACCAGATATCATCTTGGACATTCCTTCGGGCCTGAACTAGTTGGGTGGAGCCTGCTGTTCACAGCTAAAAGCATGTTTTACAAACGCACTGTACACATGAGTACTTCAGACCAACTGAGTAATTGTAGCAGACGTTCTTTCAGAAATTGTGCTGCCCCTTCTTGCTGCCTAACAGAAAGAGCTGGTAGATAGCTGTGGTTCAAGGTCAGTATTACACACACTGTTGCTGATTTGCTAGTGCAGAAGGGGACCGCGGGACTGTCAAGATGCATCAGACCCAAGGTGCTAGGAACTGTGAATTCTTGGGTTGAACATGTGGCTTTGTTTCTTCCTGTGTTCCAGCTGTTGGCCTTCCTCAAACCTCTTCTTATTTTATGCTTTCCAGTAAACTTCAAAATAGAATTAAATTGCAAGTTGGAAGTTGACTTGTTACTGTTTGTAGCCCTGAAGGAGGAGGATTTGGCACCCTCTGGTTTCCTGTTCTCTCTGTTCACTTTTAGAAGGTAGCTCTGAAGAAGGTCTTTGTAATTGTGCATCTTTTTCGCTTCACTAAGGCTTTCTCCGGTTTTGATACAGGTCTATAGACAAATTCTTTGGCTCAGTTTGTAGAGTCCAATTTGGGTCCTCAGTGATGTCTACATCTGGCATCTGGACTCAGAATAGGCCAGGGAATGTCACAGGAAGCTTATGACCTCCCATCCTCATAGCTAACACCAACTTCTTCTCTTAGCATCTAAAAGCATATCAATCAAGGAAATTGTCCCATCCAGTGAGTTTTGAATACTTTGGAGGAGTTTTTGCAGGTGAGGGTTGGAAACTGGAGAAATGTTTAGGAGATTAGGTGAACCGTTTTGAGTATCTGTACACAAAACTCAGAAGCATATTTGGAGGAGGACGCTGACCCTGGCCTCACACCTTACTTACCAGCACTGTGATGTCCTGGGGGGCTGGCTTGGGAGATTTCCTGAGGATTTGTCTCATGTTCATGTATACCATTTAGGATGTGCTTACTGAGCATGTCCCTGGGCTTGGCAGGCAGTTTCTTTTGTTTTTCGGTATTCAGGATTGAAACCCAGGGCCAAACTGAATTACATCTCCAGCTCTTTTTAAAAATTATTTTTTGTCTTGAAGCAGGGTCTAAATCATCCAGCAGCTCAGTCTGGGCCTGAACTTTCAATCCCCCTGCCTTAGACTACAAATTACAAGGGCGTATCACCATGCCTGGTTTAGGAGGGACTTTAAAAAACAGGACCTCATGAATTCTTTGTTCTCCACATCATACAGAGAAGACCACTGAGGTTCTGAGAGGCCAGGTCCTGTGCTCATGGGACATAGCCCTGAAGTAGCAGAGGCTGTCTTAGGACGCAGATCTGCCTGCAGTCCAAGGCCACCTCCCCACCAAGCTTCACAGAGGGCATAGTTCAGGAGTCCCCCAGGCCAGAAGGTGGAATGAAAAGAAAGAAGGGTTACAATGAAAAGGTGACTTTAAAAACCTGTACAGTGCTTGTGTGGAAGCTGAGGGAAAAGTCACTTTCCGATCTTTTATTTCCACATGGCAGCTCCACATGCAGCCCGGTCTGGTCATTCTGGGCAGAGAGTGTTGAATGGATAAGGAGAAGAAAGAGCCACTTCTCTTTCTTTTCTGAATGCACCTCTTTGCTGCTCAGTGTCTTTTTCTTGCCCTGAGGGGCTGGGATCCCTCTGACCCGGGCTCCCGAGCCTACTGGGAGGTTGCAGTGAGCACAGCTGGTCTGCTCCAGGGTCTCTCTGCCTCCACGGTCTCCCAGCTGCTTTCCACATGAGCCTCTGACTCACTGGCTCCCGGCAGCTTCTCAAACCCGCTGCCTTTGTCTTCTCTGCTCTTTGGGATGCAAGGGATGGAACCAACGACCCATCCTCCTTTGGGCCCCAGGGAAGTGCGGTGGCTCCCAGATGGAAATATATAGGAACCACTCAAGACCCCTCTTTAAAGCAAGGAAAGGGATGTATCCTGAGCCACACAGCTGTGAGTGACAGACAGGGAAGGGCTCCATGCCTGCTTGCGATAGTTGGGAGACAGCAGAGAAGGCAGAAGAAATGGAGGGCCGATTCCATCCTTCCCTCTGCCCACCTCTCACTCTGTCACACACCACACCAGGGCCCCAGTCTGGGTTCTGGCAGTGTCAGGCCCTTGGCGCTCCCGGCCTCAAGTCCGTCTCTGCACCGCAGGTGACAGGGAGCCAGGCTGCCCTTGTCTGCGCCTGGGCACCTCCCGCTCACACAGCCCTGAGGTGAATGGACGCCTTTCAGTTTTGCGGCAGGCTCGCTGGCTGACTGCAGAAGAAGATGCCAGAAGCCGGATTTGCTGCCAGTGTTGTCCGCGTGAATTCTTACTCCCCAGGGCTCCCAGCGGGTGAGAACAAGGCTCCCTGTGACAGGGCCCTGGTCCTCGTGTGGGGCGTGTGGTGAATGGAAAGTCAGCCGCCTGGGCCTCGTGGCTTGGCCTCCGCTGGCGGAGATGTTTTATAAAGTGACTTTTCAAGGCCTTGTCCCTCCACCGGACCTTGGCAGCCAGTTCAGGTCTGCAGAACTGAGCGGGCCTTGTGTCTACTAGGAAGAAAGACGTGTTGGAGCGGACACAGGACTCCGGTTCCAGGAGAAACAGGGTTTCGTGTTGTGCGGCTGCCTGGGCCAGCTGACAAGCGCCACATTCACTGGGCAGCAGGAGGTGGCTCAGGGATATCGGCCCCCACCCCTGTACAGCCGCGACACTAGCCGGCACTGTTAGCTGTGTGAAAGTGGCCCAGGGTGACGAGGATGGCTACATAGCCAGGGAAGCTCTGAATGCTGCTTTTCTAAGTTGAATTTTCTCTCCAGAAAGCTGTGTGCTGTGTACAGTGGTCTCAGAAGTGGTTTTAGTACTCTTTGTGGATGGCGCCCCCTAAAGGTGTGCACGGGGCTGCCTTCAGGTGGAGATAAATGAAGATGCTAATAGTCACAGCTCTCTGTATACATGCTTGTGGCTCTCTATAAGGTGTGCTGGAAAGCTACAGAAGAAACTTAAATTTTTAAAAATTACAGTAGGGCTGGAGGGTTAGCTCAGTGGTTCCGGCGCCTGCCTCGCAAGCACAAGGTCCTGAGTTCAATCCCCAGAAACCACATATAATGCTGGGCGTGGAGACTCATGCCCACCAACAATCAACACTGCATACCACAATGCCGGGCGTGGTGGCTCATGCTTGTAATCCCAACACTCGGGAGGCAGAGGCAGGAGGATTGCTGAGTTCCAGGCTTGCCCAGGCTATATAGTGAGCTCAGGGCCAGCCTGAACTACAAAGCGAGACCCTGTCTCAAAAAAAAAAAAAAATTACAGTAAAAGACGCGTTTGCCATGATTCCCTCTCAAAATTCTCCCCCTCATCTTGAACACCTATTTCACTATTCTTGCCTCTTTCTGAAGCAGTTCTGAAAGTCATCCTTCATGAGTGTCTTTAGTTGTGCAGTCCCATCTGTCATGACAGCTTTGTTTCAAAATGTTTCTTTCCCTTTCCTGGTCACTTTCGCTTTGGAGATGAGGCAGAAGTCATACAATGTCAGCTCTGGTCAATCAGATGGAGGAGGAAGATCCCGCCATGATGTTTTTATGACCCTGCCTTCTGGTGGGTGGCACTTGGTGGGAGAATTCACTACAGTTTTGACCATATTTTGGAAGGAGTCTCATGAGAGAAAACTTCCAGACCTGCTGCAGATAGTCATGAGAACAGTGGGCTAAGTGTATTCGAAGTAGATGAGCTTTTCTTGAAAAGAGATTAACAGCAATGTGTCTTATGGGAGTCTTTAAAATACTTCAACATGGCCAGACATGGTGGCTCACGCCTATAATCCCAGCACTCGGGAGGCAGAGATAGGAGGATTGCGGAGTTCGAGGCTTGCCTGGGCTACATAATGAGCTCAGGGCCAGCCTGAACTACAAAGCGAGACCCTGTCTCAAAAAAAAAAAAAATACTTCAACATTCCCTGTGTATCTTGATTTCCCTGTGTAGCTCTCTGCTGTGCTTGTGTGTCTGTGTTTGCATGTGAATTTTGTGAGTGGACTCATACTATTTGTGTGTACTTGAGTGTGCTCCCGAGATGGGTGCACAGCCTGGATTCAAGCTGTGACTTTGGTACCTGTTCTCCCTGTGACAGAGAGCTCAGGCGAGTCGCCTGGGGTGTCTCACCTGTGCAGTGGGGATTGCGATGGCCCAACCTACAGCTAGAAGGTTAATGAGGTGATGCCAGAAAAGGGCCTGATGAATGTTGGGTCCCGTGGGTCTTACTGTTCGAATGCTGTGAGTGGTGTTGCTGTCTTTTCTAGGAAGAGTTGCTGGGGGCTTCTCTGTGTCCTATCAGCTATGACATGGTATGTAGCCTCTTTCTTTTGCTTTCTCGACAAAGGCTCAAGCACTGTAAGGTCTGAGACTTTTTGGTCTGGCCAGGAGGCAGCCCAGGCTAGTGAGGGAGCAGTGTCTGTCCATCCCCAAACCTAGTCCCATCAGCTCTTGTGCTTGTCACTATCTCTGAAAACCCATGTGCTCATGTTTGTACATGGACACACACATATACCCACATATACCTCCACATGTGTACACACCCTTCCCCACATATAAACAAACACACATGCACATACACACACCCAGGTCTTCCTGACCTCCTTGAGGCTTCCCACAGTGTCTTGAAATAAATCCCTGTGGCTATGAACCCCACAGACCAGCCCCATGTCCCTGATGAAGCTGGTGATGGCTCTTCCCTGGCCCTGGCTCTGGCCAGGTGGTTCTGAAAGGAGCCTTTGTCCCTGCTCCTGTGAGCTGCTTCACAGTTGGCATCTGCTGTGGGTGGAGAGGTCAGACCCTTGAGGAGGACCGGAAGGTTCCAATCTTGGCTCTGATTGGCTGTGTGAACTTGGCCGAGGGGTATGTGATCTCTGAGCCTGAGTTTTTCCACCTGTCAGATGACAACAGCATTGTCTCATCTTGGACATGAGGATTAAAGAGGGTTATGTGGATACAGTCCTGACAGTAGTGATGGTACACCTTTCAGCACCCGAACTGCAATCCCAAACCCACTTCCTTATGACAAAGTACCAACACTGCAGTTAAACCTGAATAGTGAGGTTTTAGATTAGAAAAAAGTCCAAGTCATACATTAAAAGAAAACACAGTAACAAATCTTTCAGGGATGCACACAGCCTGCTACAGCATGTGTGATCTCTGGCACACAGGATCATTGATACTGGCTTGTTGCCCTTGGTTACATCCAGTCTTTGTAATCTTCTTCCTAGCCAGGCCTTCCTCCCTCTTGGGGTTGTGGTGGTGGTGATGTTGCTTTTCACACAATGGGCACTCCATTCATTTTTGTGCAGCTACTGTAGTTTCTGTTCATTAGAAGATAGGTTATGATCCCAGCTACTTGGGAGGCTGAGGCAGGAAGGTCCTAAGTCCATGGCCATCTTGGGCAACTTAGTGAAACTCTGAATCAGAATAAATAAAAAGTAAAAATAATAAAAGGCGGGGATGTTGCTCAGTAGTAAAGCACTCTTGGGTTTGACCCCCTATACTAGGAAAAAAAGAAAAAGGGGATGTGGAAGAAGAAAGGGAAGGAGAAGAAAGATGAAGGGAGGAGAAAGGAAGAAAGAAAAGGAAGGAAAAAAAACAATACATAGGGGAGAAGAGAGCTGGGTCTGTAGCCTAAGACCAGCTCAGCATAGAGGACCCCCAGTAGACTTTCCACTGGCTGCGGGGGCCTGGCTGGCCCGTGGGCTGGAGGGCTTCTCTTTGCCTTGTGGCAGAGGAGTTGCATGACCCAGGAGCCCCAGTTAAGGCCCTTACAAGTTTGAAACCTGCCTCTTTCTGCTTTATTTTGTATATCCATGTTAAAACCATTTTTTAAAAGTATCATTCACAGCCCATCATTGCAACCCAAGTGCCTTTCTCTCGTCTTCATTGCCTCCTCTGGTATTTACCTACGCTCGTTGTTTCAAAACACTTTTTCCCTCTCCTGTTCTCTTAGTATCTCTCTGTAAACACTTTAAGAAGCCTATCTGTGGTCTCCATACGAATCATTCCAATTATTGTGTGATTTTTCCATAGAGTCCGTGGACTCAGCTAACATCTTTGCTTCTGTTTGTGATTGTAAATTTTAGTTGGCTTTTCTAAGTAAGCATATTGTTAATGTCTTCGAACCCATGACCTATGTTTTTCACTCATTTCCTTCATAATGGGTCAGTGGACATTCCTAAGGGCTCAATGGCACCTGTATCTTACAGAGGCTGGTACAATAGTAGTAACACCCCGAGTCTGAGCCCACTACCGAGTGGGATGTTAACCCTCCCCTTTACGTGCAGAAACTGAGACAAAGAGCTGCTGGGGGTTTGGAGAAGGCGGCTCAGGGTTCTCAGGGGCTAGAAGGTGAGTATTTACACCAGCAAGTTACAGTTACACTGGCTAGATTTTGGGGAAAGTTTTCCCCATCTGCTCACTCGGGCTTGAAGCTGTAACCGGGTCCTGATAGGCGCATCTTCTCGTGTAGATATAGGAGGGATTGACTCGGCAGGGTTCCTTCTGACTTCACGAGCTGCTCCGGAAACTTCCGGCAGTGGAGCCTGCAGCTCCTGCTCCCTTTCGCTTCTCCCTCCAGCCTCCCAGAGACTCCTGCGTCCATAATGGACGCTTCCCCTTCCAACCTCGCTGGCCCCACTCTCCGGAGGACTTGTGGCCACCAAGTTCCAGCTGAACACAGAGCCCGCTGTAGGGTGCTGCATGTAGTTAGGGACTCC
>PVIC010021246.1:0-28718 GCA_004025085.1 Thryonomys swinderianus
AAAAAAAAAAAAAAAAAAAAAAAAAAAAAAAGATTACAGCATTTTTCTCCAGCTGACTTTAAATTTAAAAATTTCTGTCATTCAGACAAAAGGGGAAATGTGAATATACACTGTTTAAATAATATCACTGTTCAATGTTAAATTCCTTGTGAGTTACAATGCCATTCTCTGTATGCAGGAGATGTCCCCCAATTCTTTGGAAAAATGCTACAATATTTAGGGTGAAGCAATTTTTGTTTGAAAACCACTTTGCAACTATTCAGAAGGGAAAAAAACGTCTTGATATATAAGATGGTCAAGAAGATTGGGTGAATGTTCACAGCTGGTGAATCCAGGATATTTCCTGCATTATTCTTTCATCTCTTCTCTAGTTTGGACTATTTCAAAATATTGAGAGGTATAAAGCTCCCTTAAAATTTCACACAATCTGGCTAACAAACGCAGGATGGATTTATCAGACATCACTGATAAAACTACAATGGGCTTAGCAGAGACTGTCCAGTAGTAGGTAGGACACAGGCGTTTTTTGCAAATTCCTTTGTATGATTTATGACCTATAACTACATAGCTTCCTTTTGAGATATACATGTCATGTAAGTTAAAAAACAAAACAAAACAAGAGAAAAACCCCCAACCCCCACCAGTACCTGGAGATGACAGGGGACTTGCTGCCATTGACTGCATTTGCTCTTTCCCAAGGCTTTCTGGCTGGTTCTTCAAAAGAAAAGAACAAACGTATCAAATATCCCATGTTTTCAGGGTTTCCATAAAACAAACAACAAAATACTATAAAGCCATGGCAAAACACTAAAATGCCATTACATTAGTTTATATTGTAGTAATTACAAATAAAAGTTTTGATTTAAATTTTAATTAAGATTGTAATCTGCACAATTTCAGACCTTTAAGAAATTATTAAGCAAATTTGTGAAGTTTCCTTTCAAAAGACCTTAAATTCTTAATTCTTGGGACTTGCAGGCAATTCCAGTTAAATATAAATAAATTTCCTCCAAGTTCTCACTAGGAAGGACAATGCAGCAACCCGCTGGCTGGCCGCCGGCTGTGCTTGTCCGCACTGCTTCTGCACTGTGGCAGCTGGCTGGTGTGCCACTGGCCAAACTGGATGGTGGGGTGAAATCCGAAGTAAAATCTTACTCAGGAGGTGCTGTCCTTCCTTTCTGTTTTGGTACCAGGCACTGAACGCAGGACCTCACGCTTGCCAGGCAGGTGTTGTGCCCCTGAGCTCCATCACCAGTCCAAGTCTTGGGCCACACAGAGACTGAGATGGGAGTGATGATCTCCCCATGCAGTTAGTTGTAAATAAGAAACTGCTCCAAGTCTGGATGGAGTCAGTCAATGGGCTCCATAGTTTCCTCAAAATACAACTAATTAAAACTCCCCCTTAATGAACCACTTCGCTTCTGTATTTCTGCTTCAAGTCGACACGAAATTAACGACTTTTTTTTTTTTTTGCTTTTGAGACAGGGTCTCACTTTGTAGTTCAGGCTGGCCCTGAGCTCACTATGGTGCCCAGTCAAGCCGCCGCGAACTCAGCAATCCTCCTGTCTCTGCCTCCCGAGTGCTGGGATTACAAGCGTAAACCACCACGCCCGGCATTGATTGTTGGTGGGCGTGTCTTCACGCCCAGCATTCTATGTGGTTATCAGGGATGGAACTCAGGACCTTGCGGTTGCGAGGCAGGCGCCAGAACCACTGAGCTAACCCTCTGGCCCCCAAATTAAGGACTTTTCTTTCTTTGGTACTCTAACAGCTAAGAAGTCCTTCCATTACCACCACTGTGGTGGCAACTTCTAGACCGGGGACCACTGACTAATCACACGGTGCCCTGATGGGAAGACAAGAGATCTCCCCAACACGGGAGAGCCAGGCAGAGAAGGGGGAGTCCTGGACAAAACTGGGGCAAGAGGGCACAGAGATCAGTCAAGACACCGGCCCCAGCGGCAATTCCAGAGCGGACCAGACGGACTGAGTGTCGCTGGACGGTGTCGGGGTCCTCTGTCAGCTAAGCAAATGGGACACCCTCACTCTTAGCAGGACGCCGCTTGAGATCACCATGCCTGAGGACGGGGGCGGGGCCACTGCTCTGTGCAGGCAAGGGACGAGGCCGTCTTGGGCAAGGCTGGGCACCAGACTCTGGAGACACACTGGTTCCCCGCACCAGAACCCTCTGCACGGACCTCACTCCGTGAGCCCTCCCTGGTTCTGCATCCCCATGTTCCCAAGTGCCATCTCCACGCGCTGCCAGCTGTTGTGGCTGATGGCTGGTGTTAACCTGACACTTGCAGTGTAAAGCCTGACCTGATCTCTTGAAGGGCTCAAAAATCTTGTTTCTAATTCACCCTCCCACCTGTTTTCCAATGCTCTTCAAAAAGAACTCCTCCCTCTAGCCACATCTGCGTGTCACTTCCCAAGCTCCTCTGCTCGTGACACAATCCCTGCCTCAAGTGCCCCACCTGTCTCCTATGGCGGCCACACCCGAGGCTTTCCTTACGGTGTGGAGCGGCGTGACTTCCCCCACAAAGACGGCCCAAGTGACCCTACATGGCCTCTTCTTTCTCTGGCTGTTCTGCTCTGGGTCTGGACGTTCCCCTAACCCTCATGCCGCCGTAGGTGGGCGCTGGGTTCAAGGGTGCAGTGACTAAACCACGACCCATGAGTCACTCATTTGGCGCCGCCCTGACCCCAGTACTGAGTAAGATAAAAGGAACAGAACGCCACCATCAGGCCCCTGGTCGTCTGTGTTGCCCCGTGGTGCCATCAACTGTCTTTCCTCTGGGACACCCTTCCCACGCTCACTGCTTTTGCTGCTTCCGGTGCCATGAACTACTGCCCCTCTGCCACCTCGCCTTGGAGCCAGCACATTATAGACTGAAACCTCTATGAACGGTACATCAAATAAACCTTTCCCCTTTAATTCTGGGTGTCAAGTGCTTTAGCTCAGCAACAAGAGAAAACACTGGCACATCAGCATCTAACCTCTGGTCATACAAGATTAACATTCTTTCACTATGCCTCAACTATACTAGGAGCTTTCTGCTCAGGATGTCACTTCCTTTTGGCCTATCAAGTGCCTGATATGTCAGTTTAAAAAAACCTAAATGAAACAAATAATAGCTAGATGCTCTTCTGAATGAATTCCTGCTTTTATACATGGCACACATACGCAAAACACAGGGGTTGGTCTGTCATATTAGCATTAAGGAGATGTGGATTTGGGGGTCTGTGGTGAACCTTCTAATCATGACCATGTTGATATCCAATGAATTCCCTCTCTTGGGGGAGAGAATGCTCTACTCTCATCATATTTTAATGATTCAGTGACTCTAAGGTTTGGTTCAGTTCTCAAGTACTTAAGAGTCTCAATAACAGTATATATAATTTTGGGGCTGGAGATTGAGCTAAGTGGTTCCGGTGCCTGCTTAGCAAGCACAAGGTCCCTGGTATGATCCCTGGTAACCACATACTACAATACTGGGCATGGTAACTCATGCCCAGCGGCAATCAGTACCACATACCACAAATGCTGGGCATGGTGGCTCAGGCCTGTCACCCCAGCACTTGGGAACCAGAGGCAGGAGGATTGCTCAGTGCAAGGCTTGCCTGGGCTACACAGTGAGCTCAGGACCAGCCTGAAGTACAAAGCGAGACCCTGTCTCAAAAAAAAAAAAAAAAAAAGAGCTTACAAGAAAATTGTTCATATAATTACACCATAGCAAATGGCTACTGTTCAAAAAACTCATGAGATTAAGTTGAAAACCCATGCCAGAGTCTCTGTCCAGCAGACTCAAGCTCCAGCAGTAGCTACAACATAAAGGTGTTT
The DNA here is from genome assembly GCA_004025085.1 of Thryonomys swinderianus. Taxonomy (NCBI): domain Eukaryota; kingdom Metazoa; phylum Chordata; class Mammalia; order Rodentia; family Thryonomyidae; genus Thryonomys; species Thryonomys swinderianus. Next base: position 3,842 of record PVIC010021246.1, read on the forward strand.
GTGCATAAGGAAAATAAAGTGAGTGAAATCTGTCAAAAAAAAAAAAAGGTCAATGTATTTATGTGTGAAAAAGAAGTTTAACACTTTAGAGGCGAAGCAGTTAGTCCAAATAAGGGGAAATGGAAACCTTTACTTGGAAAGTATTTAGGGAAAGTTGATAAAGTTTAAAGTAATTCTCCTGAACTCACCAGGTGTACTTGTTGAAGAGGCCTTCGAAGTTACGGGTTCAGCATCTTCCTAATGTAAAGAAACACACCATTAGCAGCCCTATGAGGTACGCACTGCTCTGCACGCACGGTGAGTGCGGGTGTCATGTTCCCCACCCATGTCTCTGCCTTCCCTTGCTTGTGACTCCTCTCCTCCTCTTCCTGGCACTGCCCTCTGCTCCCCAGGCTAACCAGCCTACTATGTTTTACTGAGGGCCTTGCTTCCTATTGCTAGGAGCCCACTGGAGACAAAACCACTCCAGGACGAGGGGAAACAGTTCCACACGGAACGGACAGGGCTGAGTTCGCCGAGCTGGGCTGGGAAGGGTGACCTGAAGGCTTCACATGAAGGGTCACACAAACCTTCCTAGGAGACGGTGATCACTCCTTTCAAGGAGATGTAAGAGCACAATTAACCCTATAGGCTCAAACCTCAGCTTTTTCCAAGACTCTATATCATAATCAACTTGTTTTACTAAGAAAGACATAATTTTATAACCACATTTCCCTGAAAATAAGACCTAACTGGAAAAGAAGCACTATGCATCGGTGCGGTGATGGCCAGGGCCATGAGCAGACTCCCCCTCTCCGTTCTCCCGCCTGGCGGCCACTCTGCACAACACATGAGGCACAGTGACCGGGAGGGCTGTTGTTTTCTCTCGTTTTCAAAGCTGATTACTTTTTCAGCTGTTTTATTTTCAGGGAAACAGGGTGACACAAGGCATTTTAAACATCTAACTGCAAAGAAGCAAGCATAACTCTGAAATGATTACGGTCAAGTTCAAGCGTCAGAGGCAGGGTTTCTGAGCGGGCTGTGGTGGGATCTCTCGTTTTCAGGTGGGCACTGGCTTTACTCACGTACACTTTTATCTTCTTTTTGTTCTGCTTCTATAGTTGATCCCTTCTCAGCAATTCTTCTCCTAGAAAAAAGGCAAACTGGAATTTGAAAGAAGTCTTAGTATAAAAACTCTTTCTCTAAGAGGGAAGAATTGCATCGCGTTAAGTTACATTCAGAATACAATTTAAAAACTCCTCCCATTCTGGAAACGGCTACTCGTGGGGTGTCTCACCTCCTGGCCAGCAGGGCACTCATCTCTTCCATCAAGCCGCTGCCCCCTAGAGGAAGGGGGCCGTTCCCTCGACTGGAATCGCCTTTGGAGGCTGAGTTCACACCAGTGGGACCCCCTCCACCAGGGAAAGAGGCATCCTCCATCTTAACAGAAGATACACATGATAATTTTAAAAATAGGCAAATATTTTTAAGCCTTAAAAGTCCACAACATTGACTGTATGCCAACAGCTCTATCAAAGCTCACGCCATCTGTGACAGGCTGGGACAGTACTGGGCACCTCCCTGCACCATAAACTGAGAAGCACTTAACGCTGGTGTCTTTCTGCTCCCAAAACACCCAACCTGAACTGAATCTTGAGGAAACAAAATCAGACACGCCGAACTGAAAGAAAAATCTAAAAAAGTAACTGTTAAAAATGTCAGTATTGCCAGGCGTGGTGGCTCACACTTGTCATCCCAGCACTCGGGAGGCAGAGGCAGGAGGATTGCTGAGTTCGAGGCTTGCCTGGGCTACATAGTGAGCTCAGGGCCAACCTGAACTACAAAAGCGAGACCCTGTCTCAAAAAACAAAAAAACAAAAACAAAAAAACCCCGTGTGTACCGAAGAAAACATGCACAGAGAAAGTAAAGAGGTCAGTATTGGTGGGATGTTCACTGGTGAGTGTAGATGACAGACTAGAAAGTTTTATGATTCTTGGAACTTTCTGATAAATTTTAATTATTTTGAATTTTTGATCAATAAAGTTAATAGCATAGGTTCACAAAGTTAGAACTAAAACTCCAGTATCTAAGCTATTTAGAATAAGACATATATACAGAAAGAGGTAGTCATTTGGAAATGCATTTACCCGTGACACTTTCCTAAGTTTTGCTCCAGCAATCGCAGCTGCAAGTCCAGTTAAAGGACGATTGTCTTCTGATACAGGTCCAGAGAAAATTCCAGCCACAGGGAGGGGCGGGGCAGGTGGGGGAGGGGGAGGCGGTGGGGGAGGAGGAGGGGGCGGCCCACAAGATGGCAGCGGGGGGGGGGGTGGGGGTCCCGGGGGGGGAGGGGGTGCGGGGGCCTGGGCAGGCCCTGGCGGGAGGGGAGGAGGGGGCGGAGGTGCAGGGGGCCCCAAGACAGCACCTGGGAGAGGAGATGTTAGGACAGTCAGCTTGAGAGCCGCAGCTCTACTTTATGAGGACAGGCAAAGAGAATGCTAAGTTAGGTGATTCAAACAACACAGGAATTCAATTTACTATATTCTTTACAGTCTACATCAGGTTTTTTTTTTTTTTCCTTTTTGAGACAGGGTCTCGCTTTGTAGTTCAGGCTGGCTCTGAGCTCACTATGTAGTCCAGGCAAGCCTCGAACTCAGCAATCCTCCTTGTCTCTGCCTCCCGAGTGCTGGGATGACAGGCGTGAGCCACCACGCCCGGCTACATCAGCTTTTTAAAAAATATTAAAATATAGAGTCAATTTAAAGTCAGACCTTTAGGAATGAACTATGCAACAGATTATCTAATTGGATTTTTTGGATTGTTTTCCCCATGGGGATTTGAAAAATAAACAGAAGAAGTGATTTTAAAATTTGGGAGAGGTAGACATTCCTTTAAAAACGCACAAGTAAATGTGTAGTACTATTTGAAATGCCATACTCCAAATAAGCCGCGTGAATGCTGAGATAGTATGTCCTGATATCTTACTGTAAGGAGGACATGTTTCCCGTTTGTTCTTGGTCAAAGGAACTGGACTCAGAGTATGAAGGAGGAATGGGCCCCAGGGCCGTACCTTACACTAAAATTCCAGGTGCAGCCAGGGTTAGGAATCACTCAAGCAAGGGAACTTACTAACATAAGAAAAATCTTAACATCATTCTCAGAAGTAACATACAATTTGAAGTACACGTTTACCCTTCAAGTTGGTGCATAAGACATGTTTGAATCTCATAAAATGAACACGAGTTTACTTCATACCAGAGCCCCGAGCCAGCAGGAGCCCTCCCAAAGGCCGGCAAGGGGCTGTGGGGCAAGGGGCGCGCTCCCGCCCTGAAGGCACCCAGGAGCCCCGTCCGGCCCGTACACACCCCCAGCCGCCGCCTCTCTGTCCACACTGTAGACGTGGGGCTGCTGTGCAGGCTGCGTCCTCTCGAGCCCACAGCTCCGGCGCTCCCGGGACACACTCTGAGCCCATGCCCTCTGCACGCTCCTGCACAGCTCGGTGCACACCACCTGAACGCTGGTACTGGGCGCCCCAGACCCGAAGCGCACGAGGGGGAACAGCCAGCACTAACTATATCCCAGAAAGTAAAGGAAAACATCAAAACTACGTCAAACAGACTTTTCCTAGTGAAGTTGGGAAGAAATGCACAGGGGTGGGGATTTAGCTCGGTGGTTCTGGTGCTTGCCTTGCAAGCACAGGGTCCCAAATTTGATCCCCTGTAAGCACATGCAATGCCGGGCGGGTGTGGTGGCTCACACCTGTAATCCCAGGACTCGGAGGCGGAGGCAGGAAGATGGGTGTAAATTCTAAATTAACTTGGGCTGCATGGTGAGCTCAGGGCCGAGCCTGAGCTACAAAGCGAGACCCTGTCTCCAAAAAAGTTAAATAAGTAAATAAATAAAAGAGATGTACAATGGCACCTTGGTTCACAAATAAAAGTGTGAACAATCTGGTTTGTAAAAAGAAGCATTTGCAAAATGTTGTTTTTGTTTGCAAACTCTACATCGGACAACAAACATGATCATGGTCCCTTTCCTGCATGTACATGAACATGGTTATTTTTTCCAGAGCTGTGGAATGAATTAAGTTCATGAACCAAGGCACTATTTTATTAATACTGCCAATATTTCTAGAAAACACTTTTTATGATGCCAGAGAAGATACCAAATGGTACAAAATGAGAATTCCCTTAAAACCTTCCAAATACAAAAGATACAACGGAATGAAACGTATTCGTTTCTGTTTTGATTTTCCCAGTGGCGGGGAGTCACGTGGCACTCTGGCGCCCTGATGCCCGGCTGTCAGCGCCCCCGCCCCGCAGCACAGTGGTGGCTGCCATCTCTTCCGGAGGAGAGCGGCGGCGGCAGCAGTGATGGAAGCCTTACCCTGCAGGGCTGAAGTCTCGGCTGGCTGAGAGGCTGCCTGCAAGCCCGGCTCGGAAGCAGAGGAGTCTCCCAGCACAGGGTTTAGAGGAGTCTCCGCAGAGGCAGGGGCAGCTGCAGAGGGAGAAGGGACAACACTGGGCTTGGGCGAGGGGGCCGGGACCGGGGGCGGGCTGGGGGGGGCCGCTGAAGCTGCACCATGGGGCAGCGGCAGTGGGGGTGGCAGCCCTGAGGTAGGCGGCGGTGACACCGGGCACGGCACAGAGTCCAGCAGCCCGGCGGGTACTGTGGGTGACAGGGGCATCTGGGCAGCAGGAGAAGAAACACAGATGGGAAGGACAGGCCTCGGACCAGCAGCCTTCCCTGGGGGGCTGCTGATCATGATCGGAGGAGACGGAGGCAGGGGAGAGAAACTGGACGGGGACCAGGCACAGGGCTTTGCTGCCGGAGGCTGAGAAGGTGTGTTCACGGGAGAAGAAGGCCGAGAGTTTTTGCTCAGAGGACGAGGAGCTGTAGCATAGTGGGGGAGAACAGGGTGGAAGGCTGAGCCTAGAGATGTCGCAAAACGTGTCGCTGAGTGTCGCAGTGGTGGTGTAGGGGGTGTGGACGCAGGTGGCAAAGCAGCCACCGCAGCGTGGTCAGGAGCGGCCTCTGAGCCTGGAGCAGAGATGACTTTGGCGTGTGAAGGAGGAGGAGCTGCAGAAGGCTGGCGACTGGGGTGCTCAGGAGGTGGAGCGCTACACAGGGGGCTGTCTGGAGACGGAGCTGGACAGAGGGGGAAGCGGCGGCAGAGACAGGGTGCAAAAGGAGAGAGAAAAAGGAGCGAGTGAAGCCACAAAACAGCAATCAGACAACTGTCTAAATGCAGACTACAGTTAGCACAGAGAATCATGCACATGCGCACATAACCTTGTCACCTGAGACTTTTCATTTATAAACCAAGTTTGAGAACCAGACAATAATGACTTTCTTTTACTAGTAAGTACGTTAATAAATTAATTTATCCTTCAAAAGAAAGGGACAGTAGTTGTCTTAACCTTAATTATTTAACCCATTAAAATATTAAAATCCTATGAAAAATAAATTTAGTTTTTAAAGATCAAAGAGAAAAACGAAGTGTTTACTACAAAGGGTGAAGAACTTCCTATTTCAGTTTACTTGTGAAAAAGCTTCTTTGTTAGCAATAGCTCCAGAAAATAAGTAGGCAATCAAAACAAATTAAATAATCACTGTCTAATCTATACTGAGACTTTTGATACAAGCCACATACAATACAAATTCTTAGGTCCTACAATGGATGTTAATTTTAACGAACACCTCACACTTTCAGGGAAATCTTAATGTCTTTCAATCAATTGCATCAGATTGAATACTAAAAAATATATTTACATATCCAGTCAGTTTTAGAATGTTTTTCACTTACTGCTTTAATTTCTCCTTCAAAAACTTTAGATTATAATGAAACTAGTTCCTTGATGCCTGGTATTATACCATTTCATACAGTATTTGAGACAATTTCAGCAGTTTCATGAGGGAACGATCTTCCCAGTTCATCTAATACAAAAATTTCCATTAAAATATAGTCTATAGACAATTTATAAGGAGGTTAGAAGAATTAGTACGACAAAAACTGCCAGAGTATTCTTTAAAGTCTAAGCAGTAAGAGCAATACAGAGAGAAATGAGAGAGGAACATCAGGACAGTCAACCTCGGCGCGCGCTTTCCGTAATTTCCCGCCCGGCCCAGACAGGCGCACAGCAGAGGAAGCGCCTTACCAGCGCCCGTGGCCCGGCGCTCCCGCTCCCGCTCCCGCTCCAACTGCTCCCGCTCCAGCCGCTCCAGCCGCTCCAGCCGCTCCAGGCGCTCCAGCCGCTCCTGCTCCAGCCGCTCCAGCCGCTCGCGCTCCAGCCGCTCCAGCCGCTCGCGCTCCAGCCGGTCTCTCTCCAGCTGCTCCTGCTCCAGGCGCTCCCTCTCCAGCCGCTCGCGCTCCAATCTCTCCCTCTCCATTCTCTCTCGCTCCAACCTTTCCCTCTCCAGCTCCTTTTGTCGCTGCTGTTCTTGCAGTTGCCTGAAATTGTAAGAAGTTAAAACCACGTTTCTATGGCAAATCTTCACTACAAATGAACTGTTTATTTCCAATCAAATCAAAGGAATGCAGGGCAGGCTGACTTGGCTCCCTCGCCTGGAGCAACAGGCCTCCTGCACACGCAGTCTCTTACCAGCATCGCACTAGCTGGACGCCTCGCCACCACTAAGTCCCACTTGACGCCCTGAGTCTTGGAAATGAAGTACCACAGATAATCAATTTTCCATGTAACCAACCACACCACCCCAATAATCAAGTCATTTTAACTGCTTAGAGAAAAGATTAGTCTGCAATTTTCTTCCTAAAATATAACATCAAATTTTAAATGTACAAGAAATAAATTATCATTTCAAAAAATACAATGACCATCCACAGCCACAGCCAAATAAACATTTGCTGAGCTAAACCCACAGATACCTAAGGGAAGAAATAAAACTTAAGTCACTAAACTCTCGCACCCAGAGGCAGCCATCGTTCACATTTTGATGCCGACAAGCCTGCCCTCCACCGCCCACCCTTCCGCGGCCGCCGAGCACACTGGGGGTCGCCGTCCGCAGCGCCAGCCCCTGTCCACGGCATGACCTCCACTTCGGCTCAGAATCCGGTTCCAACTGCTTCTGTCGGACCCATGCTGACACACATACCTGCTAGGTAAATGGCACGTATTTCTTAAGATATTTAATACAAGGGTGATAACAAATACAATGTCTGGATTTTTAAAAGGTATCACAGCAAAACGCAGCCACCAATGCTCTCTGCTTGGAACACATGGGCCCATCGTCCCTGTCCCCCTGGAAGCGGGTCCGGAGGCCTCTTCCCAAGTACTTTCCCTGCCCGGGACGCATGCACTTGTCCTGCGGCCCTGCACGGACCGGGAAGGGGCCTTTCATGGCGCTGTGACCAGCAAGAGCCGCCCTGCTCCGGCCCTGGCTCCGGCCCCGGCGGGCCCTCAGCACCAGCACGGACGCGCTCCCTGAAGACACCAGCATTGGCCCCGAGGCCACTCGCGGGTGACACCACGGGGGAGGACAAGGCCAGAGTGACGGGCAAGCGTATTCAAAGAGAAGCAGAGGAAAATACTGATTTGAAAAATTAAAAGCAAGAAAGCTGTGGGCCAGAGGGTTAGCTCAGTGGTTCTGGCGCCTGCCTCGCAAGCTCAAGGTCCTGAGTTCGATTCCTGGTAACCACAAAGAATGCTGGGCGTGGAGACTCACGCCCACCGGCAATCAATACCACACACCACAGTGCCGGGCGTGGTGGGTCATGCCTGTCATCCCAGCATTCGGGAGGCAGAGACGGGAGGACTGCTGAGTTCGAGGCTTGCCTGGGCTACATAGTGAGCTCAGGGCCAGCCTAAACTACAGAGTGAGACCCTGTCTCAAAAAAAAAAAAAAAAAAAAGCAAGACAGATTCCTTATAAGTCGGTAATAATTTTGGACATGGTGCTGTCATGCTTTTGGGTAAATCTCTAGCTGTACAAGTTTCTGACATATAACTATACTGGTGTGATAATGATGCCAAAAAATTAGATGCACAGAAGAATATTTTAATCAATTTATTTTTAATTTTTATTTCTTTTACGATACCAGAGATCCAACTCACAACCTTGTGTTTGCAAGGCAGTTGGCACCACCACTGAGTTAACTCTCGGGCACGAAGAATGTTTCTAGTTTAAAAAAAAAAAACTAGACAGAGAAAAGTCACTTTAAAATCAACTGCCTCTAATGAATAGATTCAACTGAGGTCTCTAATATAGATGTAAGTTTTTAAGTCTTTTTAGATGTTTGTGTCTCCACTTTCACTTGTATCAAAATTAACACAAGGTTTGTTTTTTTCTGAGACAGGGCCTCACTCCAGAGCGGCACTTCCGCGGGCCCTGCCGGCTCCCTGCGTGTCCTCCGTTGCGGGCTGCCAGCGGTCGGCAGGCTGAGTTACAGGGCCCGCCCACAACCAAACTCCCTGCAGGGCTGAGCCTTGTGGTGTTCTGACTGCGTTTGTTTCTAATTCCTGGCTTTTGTTGCCTCTTAGTGGATGATGTTTCAAAAGCAACAAAGTTCTTTAGCCCTGGCACAGCCACAGTGGCATGGCAGGCAGAGGGCCCGGGCAGGGGCACAAGATGTGTGCGGGGACAGCTGGCTTAGCGAATTGTTCTAAATCACAGCTTCTTGGTTCACACGGGCAGTTCATGTGTTTGCCTCTTCTTGTCTGAAGAACAAAATGTTGAATATCTGTACCTAGTTTTTAGACTGCTCACTGAAAAGATCCCCATCTATACAAAATTCTCAAGAAATTGTGCCTAACAGAAAACTGTGATTTATACATCTTTGGTGGCAGTAATAACTCACACCAAAATTGTATTGCTTATAAATCAGACAATATTGTGTAGCCTCTAAAGCAAGATATGTATGTTTGTTTTTCTCACTATTACCATGACAGTTTGCATACTGGAAATGCACATGGCCCTCTCATCCTAGAGTTGTTTACACTGGCTCTTTTCTTCAGTTATTAATGAGGTCATCTCAAGATTCTGTCAAAGTATAGTTCCCCAATTCTAAATTATGACAAAATCCTGATACGCTATTTTCTTTTTGGACAGGATATTACATTTTATAGTAAACTGAAAATTTCTGAGAAAACATGTTTTTTTTTCCAAAAACAACAGTACCGCAAATGACCAACAGTATAACCCTTAAATCATTAGTTCTCTTCCATCACTCAAGTAAGAGCTACTCCTAAATGTAAGTAAATACAAAAATAGCAGCCCACAATGAGATTAGCAATATAAATAGTATATAGAGTCAAACTCAGTTTAGAATGATTCAGATTTATTTTTTGAAACATGTAGAATGTAAGAAAATTTCAGAGGGCATTTCATCCAGCTGTACCCATTACAAACAACATTAGGTAAATACAGAAGGGATTCGATTTTGACAATGAAGTAGGACAGCAGATTAAGAAAAATATTCTGAGTTGAAAACATTTAGTAATACTGAAGCTACTGGCATTTGAAAGAAAAATAAAATCAGTATGTGTTTTAACTGTACAATATGGACATTTTACTTTCTTTTCTTCTTTTTGAGACAGGGTCTCGCTTTATAGCCTGAACTCACTATGTAGCCCAGGCAAGCCTCAAACTCAGCAATCCTCCTGCCTCTGCCTCCCGAGTGCTAGGATTACAGGTGAGAGCCACCACGCCCGGCACTGTGGTATGTGGTTACCGGGATCGAACTCAGGAGGACCCTGTGTTTGCAAGGCACACGCCAGAACCACTTAGCTAAATCCCCAGCCCCGACATTTCACTTTTTTTTTTTAGAAAACTAATTAAAAATTGGATAAACCTCAAGAAAGTAGAGCTTTCCATGACAAGACAGAAGCCAGTACTCACAGCAGCAGCCGCTCAACTCTGGGTCCGTCCTGCCTCCAAAGGCCGAGTGGGGAGCCACTGGCCCGCATTGTTCAAACCCCTCAGTTCTGTACTGGGGTCTCCGTGCCTCTTATAACTTTCAGGTGGCAGCAATGATTTGCAAACTATTTATAGATATTAACTAAATTACGTTGTAGGTAGAGACAAAGATAGAACTGACTCATGTTTCTTAGAATATATTTTTCCATCATAGCCAAGGAAACCAAGTCATTAATGAGTAAAAACCAAAACTGACATAACGAATGATGTATATATATCTGAACAGAACTATACTAGGTTATAGTTCTGTTATAGTAAAGGTACTAGGTCAGTAAAGCTTAACATACCAAGTAAATGTTTTATTAACTCATCACTGAGTAGAAGTAAAAAATTAAACTTATAAATGTAATACCTAGTTTTAAAAGAGTATTACAGAACTCAAAATAGGACGGTGTTCTGCACGGTGGCCCACACCCTGGGGGACTCTGGGAGACTGGGGTGGGGACGGCTGCAGACCCGGGCCGGTGCCATCTCCCGGGGAAACAGGGCCGGGGCCGGCTTGGTGCCTACCCCTTCCCTCGCCAAGTCTGCTTTCTCCCCCCGAAGCAACGACTTTCAATACTCTAGTACTTCTTAGGCTAGTTTTCCACGTATAGCAATTTGTTCAGGAGTTGCGTCTTGACTTTTCAGATTTAGATGCTATCTGCTGACTTTCTGTATTATAAAGGACTTAAGTTCCACAAGTCTGACCCCCACTCCCAAGTGCTTCTCCCCCGTTCTCCCAGGAATACGCCGGACTGCTCTCTCGGCCTCCTCCCCAGGCGCCCTCACTCCAGGGCCGGGGCTCCGGCTCTCAGGGGCCACCTTCTCTTTCCCTGACGCCCGCACCCTAGTCCTGCCTCGGTCTGCGCTTTTACCAAACAGAACACGCACCCCCACTCTGGGAGCTTCACGGAAACCGCGTGCCAGTTCCGAGCCGCCCCGGCTCCTGGCTCCCGGCTCCTGGCCCGGCTTCCGCAGTCCCTCCCTCCGGTACCGCGCAAGGTGGGCTCACAGCTGCATGCTGGACAGTATGTCTGCATGCCTGAGGCTCTAGTTCCATCCCTATCGTCTCCAAAAATTCAAAACCATCTAGCCAGTACCCTAAAAATCTGTGGCCCTTTTTCTCAGTTGGGTTGGGTCTTCTTTTTTTGTTTTCCTCACTTGCAGGCCAGGCATTAGTGGGTTTTTTCAGCACACACCAGAGCGGTCAAACCACTGCCCAGCAGCTAACGCTGGCCACGTCACTTACAAGAGGATGTAAGCAAACGCCACAGATACTTTAGGATCTGCAAACCCTGAAGGGTGTACTATGTGGCCCTTACAGAAACAGCTTGCAGAGTTTAATACCGACAAGTCACTGAGTTTCATTAAATTTTCTATTACATAGCTGCAGACTCAAATGCCTTACTCTTTCATTCTTTTTTCCCAAGAACTCTTACTGGACGCTGCGAAGAGCAGGAGGAAGAAATGGATGTAGACCTTACTGAGATGAAAGAAAAGTAGCTGAGCAGGTACCTGCAGAAACAGGGAACGGTGAGTGCAGCGGGGGAGGCGCTGCGTGAGCAGGAAGGCTTGGGGGCCAGACCCAAGGAAGCCTAGGAGCGAGGAGGCCGGGCCAGGTACGGCCGCGACGCCGCTGGGGTCAGGGCAGTGGCCCAGGCAGGAGAGACCGGCCCACACTGTGACAGCAGCCCGACGGGAAGGCGGCTAAGTCTGGCCACAGGTGCAGAAAACCAGCTTCCGCAAGTCCTGCTGGATAGCTGGGGAGCACGTGCGGGAGGAGGAGGGTTGTGACACCACCTAATCTTTATTTTCTCTCATATGTCATACACCCAAGTTTTATGATTATTATCGAGGAAACTTTCTCAGACATTTGCTTCAGTTTTCCTTTCTTCCTCTCTCCTTTCCCTTTTCCTTCTCAGTCCCTCAATGTCTTTTTAAAACTCTTAGTATACTTTCCTATTCTTTGAAAAGCTTCTTAAAATTTGCTAGCAATTTTTGTCTCCCAAATCCAAACATGCACCCAGCTGCTTAAGACAGTTGCTTATAGGCATCATCTTCTCCCCGATTCGGGGCAGTTCCTCCCAAAGTCAGTGCTTCCTGCTGCCCAGGCTGTCCTTAGGTTGCTGGCATTTGTCCTCGTGTTAGACCGCCCTGAGGGGCCTGAGTAGCTCCAGTGCTTGGGGTCTGTCCTTGGGGACGGGGCCATCCGGAAAGGCATGAACGTCCCTGGCTGTCTGAGAACCTTGTGTCCTGTCGCAGCAACGAAAGATGGATTGATACACCAACTCAAAGCTCCATTTTGCAAAGGACATATAGTACAGAAAGAAAACCCAAATACCTAAAGACTTAGGAGAAAGAATCAGTTCAAGAAGGGACAGAGGGAGAGGAGTCAGCACTGAGAAGACTGCGACACCACAGAAGACACAGCGGGCAAAGGGAATCCACAAGTGTAAACCAGGGGTCGGTCAGTGGCAGAGACCGTGGCCCGCAGGCCTGTGAAGACAAAGCAGGTCTCACCAGACTGAAAGGGCAAGAAAACGGGAACAGGAAAGAACTGGATTGGTATCTTAGGGAAGGGTTATCTAAAGACAGAACCTAGTACATGACTGTTGACAGAAAAAAGTTTAAAAATCAAACCAATTTTTCAGAAATCTGAATTTTACTCTTAAAAATGACTGAATAAAGTCTTTAACTAAAGAAGCATGTAGTAAAAGCAGTAACTCTGATTTTAAGCAACCTATTTTCAAACACTAGAAGTGTCTATGTCCATATAAACAACAACAACAAAACACACTCAAGCCCTTTAGCAGCACTTTCATGGGAAGAGCCATCGCTCCCAGGCCCGGGCGGCTGGCCTGACTCTAGCAACGGCACCGGACACTGGCTTCCAACCGAACCCCGGCCCCTGCAGGGCCGCCCGCTGACCCCATCGAGCCGTCATGCTGCATGGCAGCTCCTGCTCCCACCCTGTGGTCCTGCCCTCTGGCAAGACTGCAAAGATTCTTCTAGTATGTCGTATTTTCACTTCTGGTTCATCCTTATGTACACATGTTATATGTATTATTCTCAGTAACAGTACAGTCATTTGTCATTTCATTGTATTCTTCATCACTCTTAGAATTATTCTGGTGTTTAAAAATCTCAGAACTAAAGTATTATATCCTTTAAGCTTAATTCTACAAAGATAATTTTATTCATGTGTGTTATAAATTCACTCAAGTAACTAGATGGATTCTCACCAAATTTGGAAGCTATTTCTGGAGTGACGTGACTGAGTACACCAATACATATAGGCTCTATGGCAAAATCAAAGTTCATTCCGGGAGACTTTAGGGGAACTTCAAGAGCTAAGTAGTTATACTCTAGAATAATCAATCAACCAGGGAGGGAGGACATAAACATTAAGACAACAGAAAGAAAATAAAAAATATTTTGAAATGTGAAATAACAATCAGAAGGTCACAACAAGAAATGGCAATGTGCTGTGGTGCAAATGCCCCTCGTGGGAAAATCTCACAGAAGACTCTAACCAACAGTGACCAACCCGCCTAACAGGCGCAGGTGACAGGAATAAAAAGCAACATCCGCATCTCTAAAATTTGAAGACAGGACACACGGCTTCATTAGCTCAATTTTAGTTACTGAATATACCTGAATTTTCTAAAATAATCCTGTCACAAAGTAACAGACAAATCTACCTCTCAGTGAGGCTACGCTGTCATTTCCAGTGTATTTCCAAAGGAGGCTTAAATGATGGAGATGCCGTGTCAGCCCTGCCCCCAGCGTGGAGTTACAGCACAGTAAGTTCACACTGTACTGAATCTAGTACAGTATTGAAAGATCAATGTATTATAGAACCAGGCAACAATCTTCCAACTTTCTAATTGAAACTGGTTGCTTTAAATCTATGCTGGTTATAATTATTACACAAACAAGACTTACTGAAGGATAAAGACATTGTATATATTAACTGTATTTAAAATATTTTAAACGTACTATGAGGAGGCTTTTTTTTTTTTTGAGACAGGGTCTCACTTTGTAGTTCAAGCTGGCCCTGAGCTCACTATATAGCCCAGGCAAGCCTCAAACTCAGCAATCCTCCTGCCTCTGCCTCCCGAGTGCTGGGATGACAGGCATGAGCCACCACGCCCGGCACTGTGGTATGTGGTATTGATGGCTGGTGGGCGTGAGTCTCCACGCCCAACATTGTGTGTGGTTACCGGGATCGAACTCAGGACCTTGCGCTTGTGAGGCAGGCGCCGGAACCACTGAGCTAAATCTCCAGCCCATGAGTAGGCTTTTTAAAAAAAAAAGCAGATATGCTATTTTACAATGTCTGTGTCCAGTATAACATGTACCTGCTCACTTAGTAATGATGGTTCCAAAGCTAACTAATATCAAAGTTGTGACTTTTAAACAGCTGATAATCTCCTCTCAATGTTAGTATGTTTGGAGTTTGGTCTGCAGTACAGACACTGAGAACTCACCTTCTCTGAATTTCCAAGTCTTCTTGAGATGGGCCATTCTGAACTTGAGCAGGTAGTTGTGAATTTTGTCTAGGCAATGCTGGCCCTACAAAGGAAAATACTGCAAGTGAATATTTCCTTCCTATATAAGTGGACAGAGGAGATAAAAATCATGATAGTAACAAAACTATCACATATTTACAAATGTATCTTCTCTTTGTCTAGCAAAATAAAATATAAGCTTTACAGAACACAGAGCAAATGAAAGACTGCAACATAATGTTGTCATCACCTCCAAGAAGGCTCACTTGAAACAAATGGAAAACAGCAACAATAAGGAAAAATAAACATTTATATATGAAGAGCTGGAGTAAAACAAGGATTTAATGAGCATCTGAATAGGCACCTAAGCTTGACATTTTCTAAGACAATGAGACAATCTCTTTAGGGCAGCTGCTCATGACGTGGAGGAGAGCTTAAATGAAAAACAGAATTCAAAAACTCACCTAAATAGAACACTGGAAATGAAAAACAGGAGAGAGAGAGAGAGCATGAGAACCTTATTACTATACTGAAGTCTGTATGCTAATGCATTTATCAAATTTGCCCAAATTAAACTGCCATTTTTTGCTTAATGGCCTGGCATTTCCAGTACTGGTAAAAACAAACATTTGCTAAATTTTCATATAATTAACCTACTTATCTGACTTCTTAATGTAACAGAGATAATCTTAACTTTTCATTTGGTGAAAAGACCACCTGCCTTCACATGGTTCTGCCGTGAGAACTAATGACCATCCACTCCCACATACCATGCACAGTGGAGACCCATTTTTAGCATCTTTGAATGCCACCAAATTACAGGACATCTTAATGTCACTGGATATAAAAATTTAATGAGATAAAATGCTGAATGATAAAGAAATAGTTATGTCCTATTCTTGGGGAGGAATGAGAAATGACATACTATGTATTTTTCTGAATTCTAATGTGCCACTAAATGTGCTAAGCAGAAATTCTGAAAGATCTTTGTAGACCACTAGTACTAAAACGTAAGTAAATAAATGCTTCTGTATTTAAAGCAAATTATTGTAATCTATGAGCTCAGAGCACAATGTATTTTATACTAGTGGAGTGGGCTTCACTATAAGACGCAAACATTCATCAGGATGTAATACACTTCTGATGTATTCCAGAGGTAGATAAACAGAAATATTTTTATCTAAACTTAACCATTTAATTTGTCCCTTAATGACAAACCATACAACAATTACAGTGACATTATTTCATTAGAGTTCCTAGGATTTTAAATCAAATAAAATATAAAAATATATTAACCCCATGTAATTACTTAAAACACCCCAAAATTCTTCATATCAAAATTAAACATATAAATGTTTGTATAAATAAAGATATAGTAACTATTGTCTAGTAAACCACACATAATGATGGGGAGAAAAGGAGAAGGGAGGGGGAAGAGGGGGAGAGAGCGAGGGAGGGAGGGACTGACTGTCACACTGGCCCGTAACCTAATGTTTAGTATTTTATAGAAAAAAGATGCCACTTTCTGGGAGGAGAGGGACACAGAATGTGGGAGGATTAACTTGAGGAAGTATAAAGTTTTGGTGAACATTACAATACAAACATCTGGTATGGCCAATCTACAAAATAATTATGGTTAACCTTTTTTTTTTTTCTTTTTGGAGACAGGGTCTCGCGTTGTAGTTCAGGCTGGCCCTGAGCTCACTATGGTGCCCAGCCAACCTTGAACTCAGCAATCCTCCTGTCTCTTCCTCCCGAGTGCTGGGATGACAGGCGTGAGCCACCACGTCCGGCATTGGTTAACCTTTTTTTTTTTAAACCATGTTTATTTGAGAATTTAAGTGAAAGTCTGATTGCATAAATAACCATACAG
This sequence comes from Thryonomys swinderianus, assembly GCA_004025085.1. Taxonomy (NCBI): domain Eukaryota; kingdom Metazoa; phylum Chordata; class Mammalia; order Rodentia; family Thryonomyidae; genus Thryonomys; species Thryonomys swinderianus. Next base: position 20,120 of record PVIC010021246.1, read on the forward strand.
TGGAATGTCAGTGGGTTAGACTTGTTTGGCACTTGTAACTGTTTTACTCACATCTGGAATATGCATCCTGTCTCAAGAGTGGTATCAGTGGATTAAATTTACCAACTGAAATCTAAGTTTTAACTCAAATACATAAATTCAAGGAAAAAGTGTCAAAATTTTGACTCAATTTTGTAGATTTTTTTTTTTTTTTTTTTTTTTGGAGACAGGGTCTCACTTTGTAGTCCAGGCTGGCCCTGAGGCTCCTTATGTAGCCCAGGCAAACCTCAAACTCAGCAATCCTCCTGCCTCTGCCTCCCGAGTGCTGGGATTACAGGCGTGAGCCACCACGCCTGGCAATTCTGTAAATTTTTAAAACACAAACACAAATCTGATGTAATGCACCAAACTGAATGAAAAAAATCAGCAATTTACAGAGCACATTCTTAAGCTTATTGAAAGTTGAGTCAGTATACCTGTTTTAAAATATGGGTAATATTTTTGTGGCTCAAACTGTTAATTGTAAAAATTATTTACTATAGTTGATTCCTGTACAGGAGACAGAAAGAAAAACTTCAAGGAAGACCTTTTTAAAATGGGGAGAATCAGGAAAAACTCTTAAAATTCTTTGCCATATGGTTCTTTGTGATAAATGGCCGTTTGTCTTTTCATTACATAAATGGAAAAGAGAAAAGGAATTGCTTCCTTTGGTACTTTGTCACATCTATATTTAATCTGAATGTTTTGTTTATTCCTTTATCAATTTTGTTACATTGCAAAAAATTAGCACAGTGAAATTTATTTTGCATTTAAAAATAAACACAAAGGTACTGTATTAAATAAAAGTTCCAGGTAAATTATCAACTACAGGTACACAATTACCTTTTTCCATCTTGTAAAACATCCTAACAAGTTATAAAATCGGTAAGAAATACTGAAGGATACCCCTAGCAATTGAAGCAGCAGCTGAGATTGGGCAAAGACATCAGCTGCAACTGAACTTTCGGCTCCATAGTTATTATTCCACACAGTTCCTGTCCCTGCATGGACATCTGTGCTCGCGACACACACGCGGCTGATCTCATAGCCAGCTCGGTGGGTGAACGATAGCACTGCGGGAGCGTCGTGTGGTGGCTCAGTCAGTGGCTCTGCACACTTCACCTCCACACAGCTGCTGCCGGTGAGGGCCACTCTTTCCATGTCCTGTTGCCAGAGCCAAAGACAAAGGCTGATTTTAATTTGTCCTGGCTAGAAGAGGATACACAGGAAAGTATCTGAATTTATGTTTCTAATTTTTAAAAAAATGTGCAATGCCACTGATACAGTATGCTATAAATAATGGAAATCTGATTAAACTCTCTCTCTAAGCTAAGAGTAGCCGTTTCCATCTTCCCTTCAACACTGAGTTTGGTTAGAGCATGTTTCACTTACTGTCCACATTTAAATTTTCACAGATCTAGTTTCCCACTTAGGAAGAGACCATTTTAAAACAAGACTAAAGGACAAATAGGTGTTAGACACAATACACTCAAATTTAAATTTAGCATAGTTGTAACTGTGTATAGCTGGAGGTAACAATGGGGAAAGAAAAAAATCTGCCTTTTAAACCTTTTATTTCATAAACTTTAAAAATATCTTTTTGGGGCCAAATCAATCTTTTCCTTGTAGTTATTGTTCTACATGCAGACCTCACATTTTTAAGGAGAAAGTTACAGCATCTTTCAAAAGTGATGCTACTTCAGAAGATGGCCCAATAGGCAGAAACTTCAGAAATAAGTTTACTGGTTAGACATTTAGCCTGGGATGTTTAATTGTGGGATCTAGAAGAGACGGGGAATTTAGAAAAAAAAAATCACATAATTGGCTCACTGCTATAACTATGTCAACTATGACAAATCATTTTAGGTTATTAAAGAAAAACACTACGATTTCCTTTTTAAAAGCTTTTAACGGGTTTTTGAGGTTTTTTTGCCTGTATCAGTAAATTTAAAAATTAAAAAAACTGTCAATATCACATCACTAGTATTAAACCACAGTAAAAATTCTAAATCATGTGGCACCATACATACAGCTGAACTATTAATCACTCTTGCAATACATAATTTATATCTTTATCTCTTTCAGAAGATAATATGGCCAGTCAAGGTATATATGAATCAAAGAGTACATATAAATTTTCTTTTTTAACAAAGCTCAAATAATTGACTTTTTAGAACTCAGGTTTTTTAAAACAAAGTTTCAGAATCCAGTGGGGATAAGAGAAATTCAGAAAGGACAGCAGAAACTTCTGTCGGATAAGCGTGTGTCTCCCTCAGCTCTAAGCGGGGCAGTGATGACCCCGGCGTCTCTGCAGACGGTGCACACGTGTGAGCCAGCGCAGCAGAGAGTGCTCTCCAAAACCTAAGCTTGGGCGGGGACTTAGCTCAGTGGTTCCAGCGTCTGCCTCTCAAGCGCAAGGTCTCAAATTTGATCCCTGGTAAGCACATACCACAAGACCAGGCGTGGTGGCTCACGCCCACATATTACAACGCCGGGCGTGGGGCTCACACCTGTCATCCCAGCACTCCGAAGGCAGAGGCAGGAGGACTGCTGTGAGTTCGAGGCTTGCCTGGGCTACACAGTGAGCTCAGGGCCAGCCTGAACTACAAAGCGAGACCCTGTCTCAAAACAAAAAACAAAATAAAACAAAGCTTACTCCTAGGTGTCAGATATCTAATTTACTAAATAAAGGAGCCTTTCAAATCAGACATCAACCTATTAAAGCGAGTAACAAGTTTACATCTTCTTACAAGATGCACTGCTAAAACTAATTCAAGTTAAGCAAAAGCTCCTTTCAAATAAAGTATATATACATTTCTCACATCGTATTTTTAAATGGGTAAAAGTTTCCCCTGAAATTCTAAATTTAAAATTTGCTCCCAACAAAACTTTTGTTTAAAAACAAAAGTGAACAAACAAAATAGTGTCTCATTTCTATTGAAAGAGGTAGACAAAAAAAGTTTTAAGGTCCCAGTTCTAACTAAATCCTCAATGATAAGCCAACTCAAAAGCTAACCAAATCACCTACATGAACCACAACAAATATCACAACATAGAACAGCAGCTTGTTCTACCATCCCAGATACCACAGATCAGACTATGGCCTAAGGAAACAAAAGGTATGGAAATGTGCAAGTAGTATGTACCACAGCTTTGAAAAAGTAATGTAAACATAATGTTGCTTACCACAGAAAATACATCGCAAATTAGTGCTGTCCTGGGGAGCAGTAACCTGGCTCTGGGCTGCAAAGACACCTTGGTGTTAGAAGCTTCAAGGACAGTGGGCCATCTGAAGAACTTCACATTAACTAACAGGTGCTTTGAAAGGCTCAAAGCGTGTCTACACATACGTCCTATCTAGATCCTCATCCTGGAAGCTCTGTAATTTAATAAGAACGCATCCTCTTTAACATAGGTTGTAGAAATAATTTAAACGTAAGCTTACTTGTGGAAAAACTCTAGGATAAGCCATAGATCAAATGATGCGTTTACAGCTTATTTCCTAAGTGGTATAAATCAAAGAATACAATCTGATTTCAGGATTATATTTTTAAAAAGTTAATAAAGATGAAGTATAGGAAGTAAAGATGCATGGGTATTACACTAAATTTCATTAGGTTTACCCTTCCACTTAGGAGAACTGCATCTGAATAAAATTTAGGAGAAATAAGATTGGCTCAACATAAGATTAAATCATTTCTACCAATTTTTTGGGGGGTGCCATTATAAACAGTCTGCTCCAGTTAAAGAGTTGTATTCACTGTTATAAAATATTTCTGTTTGCTTCGCACTTTGAAAAATCTATTCATCGTTTAACAAGCTACATTTTACTGTCTTTTTTCTCAATATGCACACATACATGAAAAAAATACCTTCTTAAAAATATGCGACCACATTTTGGCTATTTACATTAAAATATGGCCAACATGTCAAAGAAGTAAATTCTTTTTAAGAGGGAAAAATCAAAGACAAAGCAATAACTTAGAAAGGGCTTCTCTGAAAACATGGTGGTATTCTGAAAAATAAAACGTTTTCTATTATACTGAGACATCCAAACCTTTCTACCAATAAATTTTCTATAAAACCCTAAAGAAATTACTGTCAGCACAGAAGACTTTCTTTTTCCTTAATATTAACAAAGAAGGCAGTTAATGGGCTTAAAAATGTATTGTTTAACGAAGATCACATAAAGGCAACAAGACAGCATTTTACATTTCCCTAAACCTATATTCTTTAAATAATACAACTCCAGTTAGCTAACTAAAAGTTTTAGCAGAGTCAGAACCAAATCAATTTGTATTTAAAAGATACACATATGAAAATGGTAATAAGTCAAATAATCAAAAGAATTTTTTCATCATTTTTGAAATAGATAACATTATCAAACTGAGTTTAAGTCTTATTTTTAAAATGTTACATACAGGAGATATTTGCCAACACAAAATAAGACTGATAAATGTCAACTTTGCTAATTACGTCCAGCCACCCAAACTATTACTACTAACATTGCATGCACAGTATTTATAATTACCTAAGATACATAAAATGTCTAACAAGCTATTTAGCTTATTCCAAAGGAAATAAACAAGTTAGAAAAAGCTCAATAATTTTAAGTTTAAGCTGCTTTTTGTCTTACCAATGTTTATAAATAGGCACTTTAATAACAAAATCTTTTTAAATAAAAAAGCATACCTGGGGCCGGAGATTTAGCTCAGTGGTTCTGGCACCTGCCTCACAAGCACAAGGTCCTGAGTTCGATCCCCTGATAACCACATACAACAATGCTGGGTGTGGTGACTCACACCCACCAGCCATCAATACCACATACCACAGGGCCGGGCGTGGTGGCTCACGCCTGTCATCCCAGCACTCGGGAGGCAGAGACAGGATTGCTGAGTTCGAGGCTTGCCTGGGCTACATAGTGAGCTCAGGTTCAGCCTGAACTACAAAGCGAGACCCTGTCTCAAAAAAAAAAAAAAAAAAGCATACCTAATTTTCAGGTTTTACCCATTATTTCCTTTATTTCATATGTAAGGGGAAAACACATAAGGACAATTAGAAAAAAACACTTACAATATTACAAAAAATCTGAGACCATATCTTATTTCTGTCAGCAAAGAAACTGCCACATCCCATTACCTATCATTTTAGCAAGTCTTCTGTTCACTGTCAGGACGCAGGTGTGCCATCACTAGTGCAGTAAAACAAAACATTTCCAACAAAGAACTCTCAACCTTTCTTATAATTGAACATTCTTGGACTAGGTATCCTTCCACTTTTACTTTGCACTAGCAAGTTAAATACTGATCCATATTCTGATAAGGTTGCTTAAATTCCACTACAGTCCATATTTCCTAAAGATACTATTCACTCAGCCACGGGCATCAGGGTTCTTAACATTGGCACCTCCGACTCGCCACTCAGCGGGGGAGGGCGGAGGATGGGAGGAAGCTTCCTCACCAAAGTTAAGTCCAGGAATAGGATTTCAGCAGCTTTAGGACTGGCAATGAGGTTCCATCTACTTTACACCCAGGAAAGGACATCCCATTTCTTAAGACAGTCATATTATAGAGTAGGATCAACAGAAATTAAGGTGAGCTGCAAATAAAAACATAAACTAGGAGGTTAAAATATAACAAAAATAGGGGCCGGAGATTTAGCTCAGTGGTTCCGGCGCCTGCCTCACAAGCGGAAGGTCTTGAGTTCGATCCCTGGTAACTGCATACAATGCTGGGTGTGGAGACTCACGCCCACCAGCCATCAATGCGACATACCACAGTGCCGGGCGTGGTGGCTCACGCCTGTCATCCCAGCACTCGGGAGGCAGAGACAGGAGGATTGCTGAGTTCAAGGCTTGCCTGGGCTACATAGTGAGCTCAGGGTCAGCCTGAACTACAAAGCAAGACCCTGTCTCCAAAAAAAAAAAAAAAGATATAAAACCTGTATCAAAATTCTAGAGAAAAATGACTGTTATCCACCAAGTACTCTAGTTTTAGAGTTGGATGGTCCTTGCTGCCCACAGCAGTGTGTGAAATGGCTCTTCCGGCTTTGCCCTGTCCTCGGTATTTTTTAGCATCAAGGGTTTTGTCTCAGCAGGAAAATGGAAGGCTTAGGTAAGGTATAAGCAGCAGAAAATGACAGGCTATTAGATTTGATCTGCATTACTGTATAAAATTAATACTGTAGATTCTTGATACTCATGCTTTTTAAATTTTTGTTTGTTTGATGGTACCAGGAATTGAAGCCAGGTCTCTCACCCTGAATACACCTTTCGGCCTTTTTACTCTTTGAGACTGGTCTCACTAAGCACCTACAAGGCCATGGCTGGGACCAATCTTTCAGTCCTGTGGGACCCGCCCAGAGTGCCAGGATTACGAGTTGGCACGACCATCCTCAGCTGCATTTGTGCTTTTACGGCAGAAGCTTTTACTTCTGGCAGTTAGTTTCAAGGCACTGTGTAACGGGGCCATTCCCCAGACAGCGCTTGGCTGAAGCCTGGTCTGCACTTCCGGAAAGCTGGTCTGTTGCGCGCTCGCTGGAGCCCGGCGTCTGCAGTGGCCAGCCGGCCGCGAGCCCGCGGTGGCCCCAGCACTGACAGGGGGAGAGGGAGGGTCTGCATCCGTTCTGCGCTCACCTAGGGAGGCACAGTACTGTAGTGGTACAGATACTTGCATTTTAGGAAACACGAAGAAAATAAGTGGGTGCAGTACTGCAGGGCAGTGCTAGAAGACATGACAATTATAAATAGTACATTTCAACCAAAGCAAAGAACTTTTTTTTTTTTTTTTGTGGGAGACAGGGTCTCGCTGTGCAGTTCAGGCTGGCCCTGAGCTCACTGTGTAGCCCAGGCAAACCTCGAACTCAGCAATCCTCCTGCCTGTGCCTCCTGAGTGCTGGGATGATAGGCGTGAGCCACCACGTCCAGCACTGTAGTATGCGTTATTGATGGCTGGTGGGTGTGAGTCACCATGCCCAGCATTCTATGTGGTCACCGGGATCGAACTCAGGACCTTGCGCTTGCCAGGCAGGCGCCAGAACCACTGAGCTAACCCTCCGGCCCTTTTCTTGGACAATGCTGAACTTCTTTTGGCACCAAGAGAATTTTCTGGCAGTTGACACTCAAATCTGAGTTGCTATCAAACTCCCAGACCACTGATCTTCCTCTTCTACTAAGAGTGACTTCCAGCATTTCAAAGGACTGAAAGGAGATAAGCATAAACATAAATTATCAAATTTTCTATATGAATTTGTCTAAAGACAGGAGAAAAGTCTTATGCAACATTAAAACCAAGCAAAACGGTGTAATCTTGTATTTGAACAAAAATAAATAATTCATTTAAATTTCTTTACTACTAATGGCGGGCAACAGAATATGCCTCATATCATTATAAGGAAAAACATGATTTCAAACCTCCATCCATATATAGTCAAAGCTTATTTAATCAATAGAAGTTTCATTCTAAAAGTATAAGCCAAAGTTCTCAGACTATAGCTGCTTTTTCCTACTTCTGTATGAATAAGAAAAGAATGAAAAGAATCAAGAAAAATATAAAGTATCTAATACTCTAACACTCTTCCATGTTGGGAGAACTGATGACCACAGAGATAGGGCAATTTATGGCAAGAAATATGAGCCTAGAGCCCGAGAGAACATACCTCAGGGATTCTAAATTTGGTCAAGCATGTATTTCTATCTATATTCAGTTTGTTACAGAAAACTGATATGCAGCCTTGCTCTTCAAAATTTGTCAAGTTGGGCCAGAGATTTAGCTCAGTGGTTACAGCAACTGCCTAGTGAGCGCAAGGTCCCTGGTTTGATACCTGGTAACCACATACAGTACTGGCGTGAAGACTCACGCCTGTCATCCCAGCACTCAAGAGGCAGAGACAGGAGGATTGCTGAGTTTGAGGCTTGCCTGGGCTACATAGTGAGCTCAGGGCCAGCCTGAAATAAAGTGAGAACCTGTCTAAAAAAAAAAATTTTTTTTTGTCAAGTCTTAAAAGTTGAGGTGATTTTTTGTTTGCTTGTTTTAGTTTTTTGAGACAGGGTCTCACTTTGTAGTTCAGGTTGGCCCTGAGTTTACTGTGTAGCCCAGGTAAGCCTCAAACTCACAGCAGTCCTCCTACCTTTGCCTCCTGTACTGGGATTACAGGCCTGAGCCCCCACGCCCAGCATTACAGTATGTAGTACTGGGGATCAAACTCGGGACCTTGCACTTGCTAAGCAGATGCTGGAATCACTGAAGTAAATCCCCGACCCCAAAATGTTGAGTTTTTGTTTTATTTTGTTTCTTGAGACAAGGTCTCACTTTGTAGTTCAGCCTGGCCCTGAGCTCACTACGTAGCCCAGGCAAGCCTCAAACTCAGCAATCCTCCTGCCTCTGCCACCCGAGTGCTGGGATGACAGGCGTGAGCCACCACACCCGGCACTGTGGTATGTGGTATTGATGGCTGGTGGGCCTGAGTCTTCACGCCCAGCATTGTATGTAGTTACTGGGAATCAAATTCAGGACCTTGCGCTTGCGAGGGAGGCGCCGGAACCACTGAGCTAAATCTCTGGCCCCCAAAATGTTGAGTTTTT